>WSFP011497776.1:0-14156 GCA_009831015.1 Picea engelmannii
GCTTCTATTAGGTCTTCTTACATCCACCTTATTCTATTTTATTGAAAGGTCTTATTAATATTGACCTTTATTACATCCGAATACATTGATCTACCTATGTGCGGGTTAGGACCTTCACAACAAATTTAAGTTTTCCATCAATCATAACTTTGTTGATGAAATAGTTACAGATGTGATCCCTCTAGACATATGTGGAGTCATCTTCAGAATGAGATTGAACTAGTATAGGATGGTCAAGGATGGAAAAGTGTATGCCATAAATGCACACAAGGACAAAGCTAAGCTCTCTCTTATCATTGCTCATCAGGCCAGAAGAATCGTGGGAAATACAAAGAAGTTTTTCTCCCTATTCTTGAGAGAAGGAAAGAAACAAGGAGAAGGAAACGAGTTGGAGATGAAAGCATCCTTGGAAGGATGTAGTGGCAAGAAACATCAACAACTGCAACAACCGATTGAAAGGAAATATTTCAATAGCCTCAAGGATTGCCACCCAAACGATAGGTTGAAAACAAGATTCAGTTGTTGTTGGAGTCACCACTACCTAACATTGGACTATATAGGTAGTCCATCATTGAAGCAGTTGAAGTAAATAAGCAACTACAACAGTTGTATAAGTAGGGATTCATCAGACCTAGTACATCACCATATGGCTCACCCATCATCATGGTGCCAAAGAAAGATTGAAGATGGAGAATGTGCTTTGACTACCATGCCCTGAATAAGATCACCATCAAGAATAGATATCATTTTCCAAGGATTAATGACTTGTTGGATCAAGTGTAGTAAGACAAAATTTTCACTAAGATGGACCTCAAATTAGGTTACCACCGAGTGAGGATCAAAGCAGAAGACGTGTGAAAGATAAAGTTCAAAACAAGAAAAGTTTTGTACAAGTGGTTAGTAATGCCTTTTTAATTATGCATTGCACTCGCAACATTTATGAGAATAATGAATGGTGTTCTATGCCCCTTCATTGATTCTTTTCTAATAATATATTTGGATGACATACTAATCTTTAATGATACTTGGCAATAACACTTCTCACGTGTGACGTAGGTACTAGAAACCTTGAAGAAGAATAAATTGATTGCAAACTTGAAGAAGTGTGAGTTTGGAAAGACTTCCTTGATATATCTTGGACACATGATTTGAGGAGGAGAGCTAAGGGTATATCCAAAGAAGATTGCGGTGATCACCCAATGGTATGTTCCCATTGACGTGACAAAGGTTGGGAGTTTCATGGGAGTATCTTAGTATATAAGAAAATTTATTGTAAACTTCTCTATGGTAGAAACTCCATTACTTGTTGTGGATGCCAAAGGAAAGAGATTTCATTAGGGTAAGACACAACAAAGAGAATTTGAAAAATTGAAAGAGAAAATTAGCGATGCTCAAGTCTTATCCATGCCAAATTTGCAATAACCTTTTGGGATATAGACAGATGCTAGTGGGTATAAACTAGGGTTAGTTCTCATGCAAGGAGGAATGCATGTGTGATACCATTCAGAGTTGTTTCATGGAGTATTACTTGACTACCCCACATATGATAAGGAGATCTTTATTATTTTATAAGAAGTGAAGAAGTGGAAGTATTACCTCTTGGGAAAAGAGACTGTCATACACATGGATCATCAACTCCTTAGGTACCTACATATTCAAAGAAAGATGGAACAAGTGAGGCGTTACAAGTGGTTAGGTTTATTACAACAATTTCATTTACTGATTAAGTACAAGAAATGAGTCACGAATATACTAGTAGACATGCTCTCTCGACCACCACTAAAGAAGATTGCAATAGTTGGAATGATAATGTAGATTGATCCTTTTACTTATGAACTTATGAGTGAAGATTAAGAGGGAGATGAAGATTTTAGAGTCTACAAACATTTGAAGGAGAGGTCAGTCACTGTCATGGAAGGAAATGAATACCACCTCTAAGATGGGTTGTTTTACAATATGGAAAAACTATGCATACCCTAGGACAAAAGAATTTAGTTGATGAGAGAAGCACACACTTCTAGGGTTGTCGGGAATTTTGGCATGACAAAGACAATGGAAAATTTGCAGCGCTATGTGTATTGGATGAAGATGCAAGAGAAAGTGGAAAATTTTGTTAGAGGTTGTGATCTTTGCAGCACTAGTAATCCAACCAACCAGAAACTTGGCTTGTACATGCCATTGTTTGTACCAAGCGCACCATGGGATAGCATCTCAATGGATTTTGATGGAGGATTGTCTATGACTCGTACAATCCATGAATTCTTATTCGTCGTGGTACACCACTTCAACAAAATGTGTGTGCTCATTCCCTGTAAGAAGACAATATCTAGATGAGAGGTAGTTGAACTATTCTTCATCCATGTTTGGGTACATTTTGGATTTCCAACCTCCATCATATCGAATTGGAACAATAGTTTCTTGGGAATATTTTGGACAACGCTTTGGGAAAGAATGGATACCAAGTTGAAGCATTCCACCGCTTTACATCCTTAGACTGATGCACAAATTGAGGTTGTGAATAGGACAATGGTGCAGTTGTTGAGAGGTTACAACAAAAAACATCCAAAGACTTGGGACGAGCAGCTAGTCTACATTCAACACTCCTACAACATAACACTCCATTCTTCCACCAATAAGTTTCCTTTCGATAATTTTTTGGTTATTTACCTCCTTCATCATTTGATATCAAGTATGGACAACAGACGGAAGAGGCAAGGCTTCAAGGAGAAGAATAGAAGGAAATCTCATTCATCGAAAATATCAAGCATATACATCGAAGGGTTCAAGAGTAGCTCGAGAAGAGCCAATAGTTGTACAAAGCCATGCATGATCGACACAGAAAGGATCACAAATTCCATGTTGGAGACAAGGTGTGGCTCTATCTCAGTAAGGAACAACTACAAGGAGAAACAAAGAAACATAATCCCCTTAGATATGGACCATTTGAGATCATTAAATAGGTAAATAAGAATGCCTTCAGGAAAAAAATTCCACCTTATATGTAGATCATCTCAGTTGTGAACATGGAATATTTGAAGTTGTTTGAACCTTTCATGCTAGATGAGGAGGACGAACATCATGTTCTTCCTACTGTGGAAGACCTTTCTCCTCATGGTCTTGAAGAGTTAAAGGATGACATAATTCTACAGCACAAGGTGCGGGAAACTCACATAGGACAACAATAAATGTGGTAGATTGGTCTCAAAGGACAAACTGCAAGGAAAGTGAAGTGGTATGAGAGGAACTAGATTACAAGCAAGTTCCCTCATCTATCCTTGGCAGTTTTTAGGTACCAAAATGCTCCCAATGGGGATGTGTGATCCAAATCATATCTGACAAGAACAATTGGCTATTGGCATTGGCTCTATGATGATCAACACGGGAAAATTTCAAGTCTATGGACGAAGAAGGAGATAAGTTTGTTGGCATGAAGGGCCCCATTCCATCACAGTTGATGTTCATTTTTGTATGTAATGTATGTAAAGTTGGGAATCATATTGTTGTACATAAAGAAATAATTACACTTTCATGAGACATTTTCCATGTAGGAGAAAAGATAAACAAACAAAGAAAAGAAGATTAAATGGACTGGGGATAAGTTGAAGCATTGGGGATGCATGACCTTCCACCTACCCTCCCAATCGACTCAGTATTCTATATCATGTTTCCCCACAATGAGAAAGGAGTTCTTTGTTTGTAAATGATGTAAAGAGGTTGCCCAAATGTCACTGAGGAGAATAGAGATGAACTAGAGAGCATGTAAATTTCCTATTGCTAATTCATAAAGAGCTTGAACGAAGCCAAAAGAATGTTGGTTTTCCGATTTGGGTTTCGAGGATAAATTTAGATTTTGTGTATGTTTGTTGTATTTGAATTTTGTTGTCAATGGGGGGAAATTTCTGCACTGTAATTCAATGAATGGTTAATGGTGTATTGTAATTTAATGGTTGTTTATGTATTGTTTGGCAAAGAGAACTTTGTGCCAGTTATAGTTTGAGCTCGTTTTATATGAATACGGTGCCCATGGGTCAGTAAACTGGTCCAACTTCTCTTTATCTACGTTTGTACACCAATTTGGTAGTTGGAAATCGATGACCCTTTATTCTTAGTCGTTGTTATTTATTTATAAGTTGCTAATCCCATTTTAAGAGTCATTGGGGTTTTTCTCTCTCTCCCGGAGTCGATTTCATCGCTACTTGGCATCCACACTTTTATCGTAGGTCATGCTTCACGTTCTCGACCTTGCTGGGGAATTTTCCTTTTCCCACAAGTCATATAGAAACCACAGTTTGCAATCTGGTGTTGTTTGAACATTCATTATTTACTTAGACATTTTTCTCAGTTGTTGAGTATTTAACTTGTCTTCCAACATTTTTTTATTTTCCATGGGTTACCAAAATTTCCCCTGGACATTTTTTTTTTCTGTGGGTTACCAAAATCATCCTCCAAAATTTTTCCCACACTTTTAGTTGTCAAATTCTCCCTTCAGACATTTTCCCCAACTGTTGGTTTCCAAATTTGAATTTTAGAGGTTTTCTTTTCACGACTAGACATAAAGTTCTCCCTCTGAGCTATTATCTTCATTGTTGGTCGACCTAACTCATCCTTGAGCATATAGGCTTCATCGTTGGTCATTTCCTCTTCCTTATTTGGTTGACAGACATTTCTAGTCGATGGGAATCAACCTCGGTTAGAGTAGGGTTTCATTTGGTCGATTCGTATTCCTTGGTCGACAAGACAAGTGTATAGTCAACTTCCTTGTCATTTTTGGTTGACTCAAACTTTGAGTAGTTGACTTTCTTGTCTTTGGTTGAATCAACCTCTAGGTATTTTACTTTCTTGTCTTTAGTCAACTCGTCTACCAAGTAGTCGACTTGTTTATCATTTGGTCAACTTGACTATTAGGTAGTCAACTTGTCTATCTCCTGGTCGAATCGACTTTCACTTCGCTGGTTAAAGTGTTCATAAGATGATGAGAGCTAAGAACATAGTGGGTTGGAGAGGATTATGTGTTGGTGAGATAGATAAGATATAAGCCTCTTGTTTATGGATCACTACCCCACATATTGATAAGCCCTCTATCATTGGATGGGGATCACTACCGAAGATAGAAATCCTCCACCTGATATGGTATCCTTATACTTGTTTCTTAGGCTAAGTCTATCTTGAATGTGGCCCTTAAGCCACCCTCTTTGTCTTTATTGTTGTTACTTTTGCACCTTAGGCCATATGATATTTGTATAAGCACTTGTGGCCAAGATTGTTTTAATTTTGATAAACCCTTGGGGTCTAGATTATGCTTGTTCTGATTAGCTCATATGATGCTACACTGTGGTATTGTTTTATCTTTTGGAGGTTGCTACATGGTTTGACCCTTTTTGTATGAAATTTTTTACATATTTTTTTATTAATAAATATTTACAGAAACATTTTATCCCCCAAAAATGGCTATAAATAAGAGCACGCTTTCAATGATTAATAGTAATAGTAATAATAATATTAATAAATAAATAATTCAAATAGTTATAACACTATACTTTTTATGGTGAAATCTAATAAAAATATTAATTAAGATAAATATATTAGCATTTTTTAATTAATATAAATTTATCTATTTATTTTTTAAAAATCGAACATGGAAAGCCCCCTTACTTCTTTTCCCTAAGGATTTTTGTGTGGAACATTAACGTTTTACCTACGAATAAGGTACATGCTTTAATACAACCTCTTTTGAATAATCTTGATGTGTTTCTCGTTCTAGAATCTTGGGATTGTGAAGGTAAGAAAATACTTGACATACCTAAGATTTATATACAATGTATGTGGAATACCAAGGATGCCATTAGAAGAAAGTCATTTGGAGGTGTTACTTGTTACATAAACAAATATTATGAAAATAAGATATTTATAATCATATGAGGGTGTGTGCACAAAGTTGGTGGACAAAAAAGTGGCAAGGGAGTTAGCAGGAACACGCACGCGTTCTTGATTCTATAGGTTTGGAAAAGCCCGAACCTCAACTCAGCCTGCCACAAAGGCTCGTTGACAGGAATGCATGAGCATTCCTAAGAACATGCATGTGTTCCTAAGAACATGCACACGTTCCTAAGATTGTGCACACGTTCCTTTGGCATACCATTTTTAACTGGTCATGGGTGTGATTTGTGCCCATTTGCACACATCACACTCACGGTTTTACCATCATTGAGCAAAGAGATAGGAGGAGAAAATTCAATATCTTTCCACCATGTCCCATTCAAGCCAAGTATGTTTGATTTCTCTTCTTTCCCTCCCAATTTAGTAATTTTTACGTTTATTCAGTTAATTTAATATATTCTAAAGGAATCTAAACTATAGAAATTTGTAATCTTATAGAGAAATTTCATCTAGAAAATTTAGAGAGAGTCACCTCTTACATTGCCTAACATTTCCCCTTTAAAAATAACTATAGAGAATTTACAAGAAATTTGATTATTTTATGTTTTTTTTTTTTTATTTCTTAAAATATGTATTGATGTTTTTTGATATTTTAATTAAAAAAAACGACCTAATTCACATGCCATGCCTTATTAAATTGCAACATGTATTTTAAAATGTAACCCCAAGACAATGTAAACCCCCCACAAGAAGACCAAGGTGAGGAAAACCCAACCCACCACAACCACCCAACATAGAAACACAGATTGATGAGGGTTTGGCCATATTGAGAACAATTATAAATGAATTAAGGGTAGGAGAGAATCTAGAAGAGAGTCCTTGGCCAGTTTCCATTTCATTAGATGTCATTGTGAGGTCCATTGCAAGTGCCCAAGGGCAATTAACTTCTATTTCTCAATACATGGCTAGAATGTTTGATTTTTACCACACTCGACTGGATAGAAACCAAGATAGAGACTTAGGTATTTCAAAACAAGAACTCGTGTCAATTTTTTTGATCCCAAAACTAGACAACAACCACCTGTCAACAAGAAACTCATTTGCATTGACTGGTGCATCCACCCACAAATTAGTCAACACTGGATGGATAGGTGCTACATTGTATTTGATAAACCTCCCTACAATAACAGGGAGATGCCTTTATATTTTTTGAGAAAATGATGGGAAAACTTTGTTATGGGTCACCATATCAACTAATTTGACATTGGTGACTTCCGGGGGGTGGGTTGAGGGTCCGCACAGGACTGAGAGCATTCTAGGCATGATCCCATGTTAGGTCCTCGTCCCCCCAAGCGAAGGTTTGACTCCCCTGCCCAACATCCTCCTATTGTAGAGAAATTGTAGCGGGTACATGTAGCTATATCATCATTGAATTAGAGCCTAGTGCAACATGGTAGGTTTGTTCCACTATCTCGATAGGAGGTTCATTTCGATGACATTGATAAAGGGGTCATAGTTTCACCCTATACAACAGAGTGCAATGAGGAGAGGGAACATGGACATAGAAGTCATCCATGTTAACCTCACAGATGATCAAGTTGTGGGAAGACTTGCTATGGGCCTATTGAGGCCAGTGGATAGGAGAGATTCACGGAGGAGGTTAGTATCTTAACCATCTCTATGTTCTTTATCTTTATATTTTATATAATATTATGTTATTTATATCAATATTTTATTGTATGTTGTTTTGCATGAGTTGCTACGCCCGTGTAGCAGACCCTTTACGCCCATGGATGCATCTGTGTCTGTCTCCACCATTGATGTAGCGATTGAGGTAGCATGCTCAATCATTCTACCCCATACACATGTATGTGTCACATTTTATAAATTCACCATAATGATTTCTTTATTTTATGGCATTCTCAAATTTTTAATGTTCTTGTGTTTCTATAGGTCGTGTGACCAAGAGATGTCGAGCAATGTCCACTTGAGATGGAAACGTTACCTTCATCATAGGTATCACATGTAGAGTTAAATCTCATTTAATTCTCAAATTTGTCGTATTTATGTTGTTGAATTTTACTATTTTGTACTAATAGTTCAATATTATTAATCTGTATGAAGGTTGCTGATATTTTTGCTAGCTTTATTACTATTCCATTCCCTGGGAAACTTTTCATAACTTTTGGGTTACCACACTCCATGTCAAGGGTTCGTCCATCGCTTGTAAAATCTATGGAGGTCCATCGTCGCCCACCACCGATATCTTTCTTATTCCATGCATCCTCAGTGGATGCACTAAAAGTCCACCCATATGCACCACCTCTTCCATCACATCCATCCACAGTGGATGAACCCATAAGCAACCCACCCCCACCATCATTTCCATCTATTCCATCCACCGAGACTTCCACAATAGAGGTTGCTTCAGATCAGGTTGTATAGCCGAGCGCTCCGCCTGTCAGTGACTCTCCATCAAGGCTCGAGATATTCATGGTGAGATAATGTGTTGATGATAAATTTTTATGTATCATGAATGTAATTTATTTATGCATGTTTATTTAAATTTCATGATTTGATCATTTTAACTGATGTGGGGTGGAATTGCTAAGAGATTAGGGTCATGGAGGAGGATAACACCCTCACGATTGTTAGTATCATCTGTGGTGAGTTGTCTTATGTTGAATTACAAAGTATCATTTTGTAATTCTTTTAATTCATTGTGGAAAAAAAATTATAACAATGTGTTTCTTTCTGTAGTCTTTGAAGCGATGAACCATGCCCAGGCCCAAAACCCCTTGAGGTTCTTCTTCGAGCAAGAGAAGAAATATCTATTTCTAGGACACTCTTGAGGGTGGCGAGGGTGGCAGTGGTTAACGAGTGACCAATGGCTGCCATTTGGTATCTAGGCCACCATATGGTTGTTTTTTATGTTAGGCACTTACTGTCGTTTTGTATATTGGGAACGAGGTGCCATTTTGTAAAAAAATGTACAATTTAGATGATGTTTAATACACACACACACATTTCATGGCACGTTTTTTATGAATCTCATTGTATCTGCATTTTATGTTGATGAATGTATGAATTTCAAAGTGCGTGAATTTGATGTGTATGAATGTATGTATTTAATTTGATTAATTACTTTTTAAAGTGTTAATGAAGTATATGTAAGTAAGAATAGTTCATTTTTTCTAAATTTATTATTGCGTTACACATTAACGAATGTCTTATGGTGGAAAATAGTGTCAAGTGCTAAATCCATATGCAATTAATGGTTCTAATTACCTAAATTTGACAAAAGATTGAAGACCCATCCTATTTAAGACTCCAGGAACCAATAATAACAATCATGTAGGCTAACATAATCACAATAGAAATAAGAGAGTTGAAACCTCACATTACTCTATCCAAAATGAATGATGGTTCATTATAATGGAAATCACAACATGTTACAAGAGTTTCTTAATACAAAATGAACACATAAAATATGAGTGCACAATAAAGCCTCACATCAAATGAAATATACCTCAAATTGTCCATTAATGTTGCCAAAATGTTCTACAATGTAGCCCAAGAGGAGAGCTCTGAAATACCCAAATTCTCCACCCTTTACAATGGAGAGAGGGAAATATTCTTTATAGAGTGAGTCTCTTCTCTTATACAATAAAATATTATTATTTGCTAACTAACTCCATGCCAAGTCAAATAAATTTTATAATAATGAATTAGTTAGATCTCTCCTCAATCCATGGTTGACCATGTTCCAACATATGGACATTATCCTCTCCAAAGAAATTCACCCTCATCCAAAACATGTAGTAGTATGCACCAAATAATTCTCATGAAGGGGACACACCACCAAAAATAGACATCAAACCAATTCAAATACAATGAATCCACATGGAATGTTCCCTCCAAGAATGTGCATGCATGCAACCACTCCGCATGTGTGAATTCCAAGGTATCCAAATCCATGGATGAATTTTTAAGATGCCAAGTGGATGAGGCATCCACAAAAAAGTATGTGATCAATTCCTAGCCTTACCTTTGCTTTCCTAGCCTTGCCTTGCCTTTTCTTTCCTTGCTTTCCTAGCATTTCCTTTTCTTGTGTTCCCTTACCTTGCCTTGTCTTTCCATGCCTTACCTTACCATATATTTCCTTGAATTGCCATGCCATGCCTTGCCTTGCCTTCACTTTCCATGCCATGCCTTGCCTTGCCTTCACTTTCCATGCCATGCCTTGCCTTTCCTTACCATGACATGCCTTTCCATGCCTTTCCTTTCCATGCCATGCCTTGCCTTGACTTGCCATGCCTTTCCTTGCCCTGCCATTACTTGTCATTCCTTTCCTTTCCTTGCATTTCCATGCCATGCCTTGCCTTGCCTTGTCTTTCCATGCTTTTCCATGCCATGCCTTTCCTTTCCATGCCATGACTTTCCATGTCTTTCCTTTCCATGCCATGCCATGCCTTGCATTTCCATGAATTTCCATGCCATGCCTTTCCTTTCCTTTTCATGTCATTCCTTGCCTTGCCATGCCTTGCCATGCCTTGACTTGCGATGTCATTCCTTGCCTTTCCATGTCATGCCATGCCTTGGTCACCTCAACACTATAGTCATTTGGATATCACATAGCTCATATCCATGCATATACATTACAAATTTCATATGAGAATCCTTATCTATATTAATTTTCAATTAATAAATGTGTGTTTATTTATACAATGCCTTGCATCTATTATACATAATTTTGAACTAGTATCCACATACCAAAGTTTCACATTTCAATTTGCAATCTTAAACAAATCACAAAACTATCATCATCATAAACATATAACAATAATAATATCTTGCAACACATAAATAGATCCATATGTATACATATCAAATGTCTATATGATTCTAACTAAACCCAACAAATACTAAGCAATGAATCACTAATAATTAAATAAAAATCAAAGTTCTAACCTTTTAAGGCCAAAATATAGGTTGTTACATTCAAAAACCTAGAACACAACTATGATCTAAAATAGACTAATCCCTCCTTGCATGTGTTTCAACATAGCTTCCAATTTTAACCTATACAACAATAAATATATATGTTTCCATAACATTATGCAAGGAAGATTTCAAATCAAAATGTGGATTGCAATGAAATAAGAATCACCAAAAAGGGAACATTTCTCATCCCAAGAAATAAAAAACATTTTTTTCTAGGGACATATGATTTAACTTTATATCACAATTTTTTTTTTTGCATCCAATGAAGTGTTTTTTCCTTTCCATGTCATGCCATGCCTTGCCTTCTATTGTCTTCCCTTGCCATGCTATGTCATGTCTTTCCTTGCCTTGTCGTTCCATGCCTTTCCTTGACTTACATTGCATTGTCTTTCCTTTCCATGCCATGCCATACCTTGCCTTTCCTTTCACTTCCTTGCCTTTCCTTTCCATGCGTTTCATTTCCTTTCCTTTCCATGTGATCTGAAAATCCTTAGACACCACTTATTTCTTCACATATATACATGCAATATCTAACTTGATCTAGAATAATTTACTGATCGTATTGGGGTGGTTTGTAGAATTATGATGATTTTATTTTTACACAAAAACTCATAAATTGAATATTAGCTTGTTTAATGATAGTGAGATGACACAATAAAAAATTAAAGAACTCAAATTACATACTTTTGTTTCATCTTTAAGTTCCCTTCAATCAAATGAAAATTGCCTTCTCCATCTCAAATATCAAAATTACATGTAAAATGACTCACATATGCCAATTTAATGCATTCTCTTAAATTCCATGACACAAAACCATAAAATAACTTCACCATTGAAATCCTTGCGAAATTCTGATAATTTTGACTGTAAAGTCGACTAATATCCAAATTAGCTCTATTTCACACTCTTTGGCACATAAAACAATGCATTAAATGCTCATTAATGACAATTATAGAATAAGACTATTAAAAATGACCTCAAATCATAAAACACACCTCATATTCATGATCCTTTCAAAAAATCCTACAAAATTGATATAAAACACTTGAAATTTCGTCAGGGTACCATTTCGCAAGCTTTATGGTGCAACACAAAATTTGGTTTGAATTTGCACGTACTTCAATGCATCAATACTACCTTGGGATTCATACCCTATATCAGACTCCATGAACTTCAATATATGTGCATAGGGATGTGTGCAGGAAGATTAGGATCAATTCAACTTCTTGTCCAACATTAGATGGAAACTTAAATCTATTTCGGGAGGAATCTCGTAATATGTGGTAACTGTGATGTAGTGGTTACACCGCTAGCATATTATTTGGGAGGTTGGGGGATCAAACCCCATCAACCCCCAATGGTTATAGTTTACTTTTGGAATATAGTTATATACGTTGAAATTATGGTTTAATATATTATATATATATAATATATAGATTAACTATATACTATATAGATATAGTATATATGGTATATCAAAAATCTGTGCCAATATATATATATATATATATATATATATATATATAGGTCATGTGGTATAGCTATTGAACTAGGGGTTGGGGCTAGTCCTCGACCCCTTTTATCCCCCAAACAAACCATTTACAAAGTTTAAATAAAATTTAAAACATATATAGGTTAAGACTTATGTTATGGCGTGTTGGTTGTGGCAAGTATGTTGAGACAATGGTAGGTCACAGGTTCGACCCCCATTGACTTCCAAAATTTTATACAACATAAACCAATATTGGCCAATGAGGGGGTGCCACATGGAAACCTCTCATTAGATATCCAATGCCACATGTTGGTGTATGACTGAACCACTTAGAGGTATGATTGCTCAATCAACTCCTGAAAATCCTTGACACATCACCTGCCAACTAATCATATTCCACGTCATATATTGTACGAACATGTGCCATGTGTCACCCTTGCAGTGGTGACACATGTCACCTCTTTTTTCCCTTTCACCTTCGACTTTTACTTCTTTGACTCGAACTTTGACTACTTATAACTTTTGCATAAGAACTTTGTTTGACTTTTGCATAAGAAGTATTCTTTTCCAAGCCTTTGAGTAAGACCATTGACTTCATCTAGAGTTGATACTTGTCTTCTCACAAATTTATTCACATATTTTTTGTTCTACTTCGAACATTAGTGTGGCTAAAGTGTCCACCACTTATCGATCTAATGTCCACCCTTACCACAATAAGGGCAGACTGTCTTGTTCCACAATCCCTTCTTATCATTCCTCCTTTTCCTCTGACTTGAGAGATGATATGTCTTCTTCTTGCAGGGCTTTACTTGCAAAGACTTTCTTCTTCAACACTTCTCCACATCATGGTTTCTAGTTCCACACGAAGCACATGGATAACTAGACCATTCACCAATGAGAAAAGTCTTCATTCCTTCTCCTGTAGTATGAAAATATTTCCCTCGAGATGACTTACACATGTTACCCTTCTCTGGACTAAAAGGTAAGGCTAATTTATTATGCATGACTTCTTCATCTAAAGTTTTATTTGCTTAAGCTATCCTCGAGCACTCTCCTTATTGATGGGAAAAATAATAATATGAAGAGTCTTCTTTCTCAATCATGTACTTGAAAGGAGATAGTGCAAGAGAGACTATCTCATTCTCTGCTTGTCCAACTTTACTAATTGACGGTGCTATTTGCAAAATTCTCTCTAATTCATGAAAAATACTCATGTGAAAATATTCATGACATAACAATCGATCTTGTAGCCTCTGCTTCTCTTCTTCAAGATTTTTCAATTGCATTCTTAACTCATAATTATCCTTTTGGATATGTCGATTAATGTTCTTTTGCAGTCTCAATTTCATAAGAACTTTACTCATCTTGCTTTCTTGAAAAGAGCCTCCAAGATCTTCATCATTTGAACTCTTGGATTTCATCACAAAAACAACTTGCAACAAACTCCAAAACTAGCTTTGATACCAACCTAATTCGAAAATCCTTAGACAACAATTATTTCTCCACATATATACATGCAGTATCTAACTTGATCCAGAAAAATTTACTAATTGTATTGGGTAGGTTTGCATAATTATGATGATGTGATTTTTACCCAAAAACTCATAAACAAAAGATTAGGTTACTTAATGATAGTGAGATGATACAAAAGAAAATAAAAGAACTCAAATTACATACTTTTGTTTCATCTTTAAGTTCCCTTCAATCCAATGAAAATTGCCTTCTCCATCTCAAATATCAAAATTACATGTAAAATGAATCACATATGCCAATTTAATGGATT
>ML885623.1:0-14156 GCA_009831015.1 Picea engelmannii
CAACCTCGTGTGTAACCCCTGTGTGAGAGGGGGATCCCAGGCAGACTTATACGATAACTGGATTTACTCTCCCTAACTCAGGATACTAATGTTTGTTTTGACAACTTTGGAGAGTTATGCTCACAGCCTAATCCAAAGTACTATGCCTATTCTACTGTTGGTGGAGGATTCTAGCAAAGAAAAAGTTCTAGATAAATTTTAATTAGCGTTGATTTTAGTGGCTGTTCTTTACACAAAGGGGTGCATGGAAGTGAAACGAATGGAATTAAGACTCTGACCCAAAGATTGCATCAAGCACGATAAGAAATCATTTTCCTTTCGATGAACATCTAGCTAAGGGAGAGAGATATTTCTTTCACTAACAAGCACAACTACGGAATGCTTCCAAACAATTCTTTTCTTTTTCAAATCAAATCCTGATGTAATGCAAAGAAATTTTCAAATGCCTTCTAATATGCTCAATCAGTCACTAAGATATCTTTATTGTTTGCGTATGAATGATGATAAAAGAAATCACAATTCTTATCTTTGCTAATTATCTTCTTGGTATGAATGAGAACCAAACTAGCATAAGCAAAAACACACAAACAATACACCCTTCGTATCAATTTAAACGAAAAATGAAAGAAACAATCAAAGAAAAAGACAAACTTCACACCCAAAAAATAAGAGATGAAGAACAATGATTCTGACTTAAATCAAGATAAACAGGTCTGTAGGCTGTTGATGACCTTCACCGAGGTTTTACTCAACTGAAGAGAAAAGAAAAGCAATGTATAAATCTCAAGCTTCACTCAATAGGAAAACTCAAATGAAAATAGGTGAAGAAGGCTACAAGATCGAATCAAAAAGGTGTTTGTTCTTCAACAAGACTGATGTCAAGATTAAACAGGAAGAAGAGATGACTCACTAGATCACTCAACACAAGAGCCACAGAGGCAAACCCTAAAAAAATGCAATTGTGAAGGGTTTTTTGGCCAAAAGGAGGATGGCGATCTGTTTCCAAGGGAAAAGAGTGTTATAGCGCTCTGTGTAGGGCTACAAGAAGCGCTGGTACTCTGATAACACTATGCCAGGGGCGCCAGGTTCTGAAAGTCCCAGAAATGTCAAAAAATTTCAAAAATTGAGATCTGAACTTGACAAATATGCTGAAAGTGACAAGGTAAGGAGCCAATCAGCTCATGAAACTAATCAAAGAGGGGTAAACCAGGTCTGAAACAATCAAGGAAAAAAACAAGGTCAATGAGGAGAAAAATCCAAACAAAGGGTTTTGATTCAAGGCTATCTCCCCAGTGGAGTCGCCAGTTTCTGTTGTAGGAAAATCTGCCTGCGGACAAGTAAATCGACCTCTAAGGCTTGACCTTAACCCTAGACAGAAAAATGCTTATCATGGACACTGACTTCCTTTCAAATCTATCTAAGCCGAATGCATGAGAAGGAAGGATGATAGAAGTACCTTTTAACCGACGTTTGTCCCTACACGCTCCGAGTTGCGCTCCAATCCTTTTGCTCCTCGTTGAGGTCTGTGGAAAAAATGAGATACGACCACCTCCTACTCTACTGACATTAGCTTGAAAACAGATCTATCATTAAATGATAAGTTCATGTAACATCAGACACGAACTAGAAAGAAACAGGCCAAGCTTGTCATATTAATGAGAATAATGACATCAATGCTTACAATCGTAGATGTGAATGCGATAGCTTCATCAAATCCTCTTCGTCTAACCCTTGCCTGAAAGATCCACAACCTGGATGACAACAACTTCAATGATTACTCTCCTTTGGTTGACTGTGTGTCTCCTCCAAGATCATAAGTTCCATATGTTCAGTTCCTCCCCCTCTTTAGCACCATAGAGCTTTCTTATATAGGTTGGGAAGGGCCTAACCACTTGAGTTATGTTTAGAACCAGTTGAAAACCTCCTCCTTGGATCAAATATCTTTTGACAAAACCAAGAATTCGAGCTCAACCGCCTCCCAAACTTGAATGATTCTTTCCTTATTCTTCTCACAGGGCTAACAATTTGCCTAGAATGGAGAGCGCTCCCTCAGAAGGGGCATTAGAGTGCTAGAACTCTTCAGAGAAGGTCAAGGGAAGCGCCAGCGCTTCAAATCTGGGTAGTGCTTCTACAAAGGGGTGGAAAAGCACTATAACGCTTCTGAAGCATTGCAGAAGGGCGCCAGCGCTCCTCAGGCAGTTTTAGAGAAGCGTTCCCCTTCCAAACCCTTAGTCAAGAAGCCCTCTTAGGTGTTAAGAGATGTTTGACCTCAGTGAACCAGTTTCTTCCTTCAAACCAAGTACATGAGATGTTTCAAGTGCCTCTTTAGTGTCTTCATTGTGATAGCATGATTCAACAACATTTACGACACCCTGTAACCAACTTGCGACATTTGCGACAAGTCGTAAAGGAGTTGCGACACTTGCGACAAGTGAGAGGCATATACGACACTTATCCAGTTGAGTGATTTTAATGTGTAACACTCATCGGTACTAGCATACTTGTTCATCTTCTTCCAGGCGGATAAATTTGGCTTTTCCATGCAAAAGATGGATGGATATGGTAGACCTCAAGCAGTCATAGCATGGAGCTCCTTGCTCAAGCAAAAATCCACTGAGTTCAACTTCAAGGATTTCATCGACCAATTCTACCACCCTGTGGTAAGCATGCTAGGTGGCAGGGCCGAGCCTCAGATAAACGATGAAGTTCAGAGGATCCTACACCTCTCGGATAACACAAAGATGGGTGATTGGTATTTATATCAGGATCACACCGAGATCAGAGTATATGGGTGCGAGTTGGCACCGTATAAGTTGCCCAAGTATCTGCTTGTCAGGATTTTTTCTTTAGAATACATAAGGCAGATTATAAATTCCGATGACATCCAGTTTGTATCATTGAAGAAAAAGGAACAGCTTAGAATCAAGGGGAAGATTGACTCCTTCATATGCAACAATCGTGGTGTTGGGAAAGAAGCAGATAGGATGCTGAGGGAGATGAAGTTCGCCATGAGCTTTCCATGGCATTATGATCCTTGTGGGATCATCACAGGGATGAGGGTCAAGAACAAAAACATTCCATATATTCATGAGTCTAGGCCCGAGATTGAAAAATTTTCAAATCAAACAGTGTGGGAGTCTAACACATTGGTCGAAGTACAACAGCAGGATCCCCCAGCCACTGTGTCATAAACATCCACGCCACAAGTCCCAAAGGAAAAAAGGCCTCGATAAGATTTATCTCTGCCTGTCACAGAGGTATCATTCGAAGAGTTCAAGCTGCATACTAAGAGGCCTAAGACTTCATTAGTCCCTTGCTCGATCAGGCAAAAAGTAGTCTCGTCCACCACAGTGACCAAGTTTGTTATTCCATCCTTCGGTTCGAGCCTCCATAAGGCCATAACCTCAGCAGTGATGGAGAAATATACAGATCCTCCATTGACCACCCATCCAGGCAAGGGGGGACCGAAGCTGAGTATTTTCGAGAAGTATGAGCTGATCAAGAAAAAGAACCAGACCCTTACCAGTAGTACTTGCGCTCAATTTTGGAAGCAGACGTCGACTGCGCAGCATAGGCTGCTATCTACATTTGACACAGAAAAGGGCAGAATGCACATGGCCTTCCTCCAGGCACAGGTACCAGACCCCAAAGTGATCACTGATTATAAAAGGGCCACCTTCAAATTTTAGACGAAGGATGTGCATTTGACCGATCAGATGGATCTGCACAAGAAGATAGGGGAAATGGTTTTCTACACACTGGCACATGCTTCTACTACTGCTTCAAAATTACAGGTGTCCCTGAACAATTTTCAAACACAACTCAAGATGGAGAAGATTTCATCCTTTGCAAAGGAAAATATGATCAAAACTTTGGAGGAGATGGTCCTCAAGATCGGTTATGATCCTTTGAACATCAAAGCAGTGGAGGAAATGATAAAGAAGAAAAATGATGACATAGCCTCCTTGAGAAAACAACTAAAACTCTTGCCCACAGAGGATCCATAGACGAAGGAGATAGCAGAGAAAGAAGGAGAGAAAGATGATATGCTAAGGCTGCTCATGGAGTAGAATGCACAGCTTAAAGAAACAGAAGCTGAGATGGAGAAGTTGTTAAAAGAGAAAGAGCAATCGAATCCAATGGAATTCATTACATTGAGTGCCATCCCAATTTCAAGAGCAAGCACAACATCAATGATAGAAGTCCCATCCGCGACTCCATGGACATCACAGGAGAAGATAGCCGACCTGGCTAAATCCATGGAAAAGATGAACCTGCAGGAGACAGAGATCAACAAGCTTAAAAAGGAAGTTGAGAACCTTCAGGAACTCAAAACTTCCTTCCATACTAGCCTCTCCAAGGAAAAGAAGGTGACATAGTAGCTCAAGCAGGAGTTACAACAGCTCTGGAAGCAAACAGTGGCAGGAAAGAATTTGGCTGAGGTTAAAAAGAATGTATGGACAGACATCACTAAGTCCATGAATGAAATATGTCCAATGATCTAGATCATGTTCGAGAAGAATGAGTTGGTGTTGAGAAGAAAACAAGCCATCGAGAAGATCAAAGTAGAATTGGGAGACATGCCGACACAGGCACACGAGATCATCAAGTTCCTCAATTCTAAGACCAGGGAAGAGCTGTAAGAACTAAATATTGAAGACAGAATAGAGACCATCCTCGAGGTCAAAAGAGTTTTGACCAGGAGAGGATTAATGCTTCAGTTGGAAGAAAAGGTTCAGGCCATGGACCTGGGGGTACAGAGATTCTTCAGTAAGATTGAAGCTCTCTAGAAGAAAGGTCTTCCTGGTCTAAAAGTGATCAATGATAAATTGATGACACTCCCAGACTACAAGAAGAGAAAATCCGAAGTGGCTAAGGACAGTTCAAAGTTTGCAGGCATACAAGGGAGCATCACTGACAAGGCATTCCTAGATGCCCTTCAGTGGGACATCAGTATCCAACACGAGATTCGATACATATTCCTCACCAAGCCTACATTCGCCAAGCATACATAAATGGACGAAGTGTATCGAAGATTGCTCAAAGTCAATGTGCCAAGTCATCTCAGATGGGAAGAGCTCTGTGATCTAATCGATTAGTAGATGAGCTGTCCCGGTCTAGTCAGTTGTCCAGTTAGATGAAGTCATGCAGAAGCTTCATCAACGACCCACCCCGAAATCAGCGTGTAGTTACACCACATCATCAAGCAGTTCCTATATTTAGGAATTTTTTTAAGTTAGTTAGGCTAAAAATAGATTTAGCACGTCCTGGTCATTAATGACAGGATATTTGTAATTTGAGTTATAAATACTTCACCTTTCGAAGTATTGAGGGTTGTTGATATTCACACCCTGACACTATCAGACTGTAATCTTTTTGAAGATATCTTCCATTAATAAAAAGGAGGCACTTTTACAGGATTCTTGCGTGTACTCACTGGTGACGTTTTTCTCTCTAAGTTGAATTTTTTTCTCTCTTTTTTATCATACTTTTTTCTAAATCTAATCTTTAAGAGTAACGAATGTTGTAGGATTTATCTCGAATACCCTGTTTCTGACTCGAAATATTTTAGTGTTTATCTTCTGGTGTTTTCAATAAAGAAATTCTTAACTGCTTCTTTGTTGAAATTATCTTTCTCATCTTTTCTGCTAATCATCATTTAAGCTACTAAAGATCCAGTGATTATATTATCTCGCCCTGTGAAAGTTTTCCCTTTGCATTTCTGGTTTGTATTTGATATTTTATTAAAACACAGACCCCATAGACCAATGGATGTCTAGACTGTCTCAACCAATTTGAAAAAACACTTTGATAACAAAACCGACCTATTTCTTTTCCTAGCCTAATATTTAAAATTGGAAACATAGCTAAATCGTATAGAAAGATCCCTCTCTGAAGTTGGAAGGGCTAGATCCCAGCTTCAAAAGTGGTTGGATAAAGTTACCTTAGTAGATTTCTTCTATTGTCAACCTATAGGAAATTTACCAAGTACTAACAAACATACTTAGGAATAAATAAGAGAGAGGAAGAGAGAGATCCAAAGACCCAATGTATGGGTCTTCTGCATCACACCCTCAAGTGGACGAATTAAACAATATGGTGAAATCATTGTTTGCAGAGATGGAGAGGATTAAATTTGAGGGGAAGCAAGGTTATAAAAGTGACCAAAATGCTAAAAGTAGAGGCAACTTCAAAATGCATATTAACAAGACCCCTCAGATGATGCAAAGGGAACAGAGGAATAGATATAGGGATGATCTGGAAATTCAAACCGCTCTCCAAAACAACCTCGTGGAAAATGAAAAAGGAGAGGAGCAAGAGCTAGATCCTGAAATCCATTATCTTCAAGATACCTCCCCATTCCCTCACGTAACTCAATCTGCATATGAGGGATCCCTCCTAGACATCCAAATAAGTGATCTAAGCAAAGGGGAGAAAGCCAATAGTAGTCCCAAGAAATATAGCCTCATGTCAAAGAAGAAAGAAGAGAAGTCTAACATCCCTAAGGAGCCTTCCAGAGAAGATAAAGAAAAGAAATCTCAAGCCCCTCCATCAGTAGATAAAAATCCTCTCCCATAAATGAGAGAGATTCTAAATCCCCCTTCCTCTTTCAACTTTGAGCATGAAATTCAAAAAATCAGAATTCTTGTACCCCTTTCATATCTAGTCAAGCATGAAGATTTTAAAAGAAGCCTCTCTAAAATGTTGATGCCTGAAGCCCCAAATAATTCCACAGACTCAATAAATCTCCAAGATGAGAATCCAATAGTCATCCTAGGTCCTATGGTAGAATATAGAGAAGATTCATCCCCTCCCTTCTACACGTCCCTGAATATACATGATAAGGTGTTGCATAACTGCATGATGGACTCAGGGGCATCTCATAATGTCATGCCCAAAGTTTTAATGGAAGAGCTCGGATTAGAAGTCACAAAAGATTATCATAATTTGTACTCTTTTGAATCAAGAAGAATGCAATGTCTTGGGGTCATAAAATACCTAGTTGTGACCTTGTTTCAGTTGCCCATGAAAAGTGTGGTCATGGATATCATGGTGGTCGATGTTCCTCCCAAGTTTGGCATGATTTTATCAAGATATTGGATTAAAATACTGGGAAGAAACTTGCATATGGACCTCACATATGCTACCATTCTTGTGTTTGGGGGGGGAACATAGGATATTGTATAGAGAATCTCAGTTGGCCTACATTTTTAGTAATGAAGGGGATTACAACAATATTGGCATGGAGCAGGATCCAAAATTTGTCAAATTTTTAAGCAGTTTTTCAAGGGAGAAAAGGGCCGAGTATACTGAGTTAAAATAATTTTCTGATGTGTTTGCATGGACTTATGAAGACCTCAGAACATATGACATCAACTTTATTGAGAACTAGATCCCATTGAAGGAAGAATCCAAACCATTTAGGAAAAAGTTGAGATAGATAAATCCTATGTTTCTGCCTATTATGGAGAAGGAGGTAAAGAAGTTGTTGGATGCCCAGATCATTGTCCCCCTGAGATATTCAAAATGGGTAGCCAACCTGGTCCCAATGAGAAAGAAGAGTGGAGAAATTAGGATCTATGTCAAATTCATAAATCTGAACAGGAGCTCAAAGAAGGAAAATTATCCACTGCCAAATGTGGAACACATATTGTAGAAGGTAATATGTGCATCCAAGATTTCCATGATTGATGGCTTTTCTGGCTACAGTCATATCTCTGTTTTACCCGAGGACAGAGAAAATATAGCCTTCACAACCCACTGGGGCACATTCATGTATTCCAAAATGCCCTTTGGATTAATGAACACAGGTGAAACCTTTCAGCGAGCCATGGACATTTCCTTCATTAGGGAGAAGGATAAATTTGTGGTCATCTATTTGGATGACATAACAGTCTTTTCTAGATCTGATAAAGAACATTATTGTCATCTGAGGAAAGTTTTCTTGAAATGAAGAAGGTTTGGTCTTTCCCTGAATCGTAAGAAATCATTGTTTGCTATGAAGGAGGGGAAATTACTGGGGCATATAGTATCTGCTGAGGGAGTAAGGATCGATCCCAGCAGGGTGGAATGAATCCAAACCTTGTCACCCCCAAGATCCAGGAAATAGGTCCAATCCTACCTGGGAAAGGTTAATTTTTTTAGAAGATTTGTTTCAAACTTTGTCAAATTGGTGAAGCATATCACAGTCATGCTAAGAAAGGGGAATGAATTAAAATGGAAAACTGATCCTAGAGAATCCTTTAAGTAGATCAAAAAGGATTTGACTGAGGCACATGTGCTTATCAGTCCTGATTATTCCAAGGATTTTCTCATTTTTTCTTTTTCTTATTTTGATACAGTGGCAGTTGTTTTATTAGAAAAGAACCTAAAGGGCTAGATCAACCTATTTCATTTTTCAGCAGAGCACTAAGAGATGTAGACGTGAAATATGACATCATGGAGAAGCAATCCTATGCATTGGTGAAGGCCCTCAAGGCTTTCAGGGTCTATGTACTTCATTCAAGGATTATTTCATATGTCCCTTCAACTGCTGTGAAGGACATCCTCATTTAGCCTGACATAGATGGGAGAAGGAGCAAGTGGATTTCCAAAATCCTTGAATTTGATCTAGAAATAAAACGCACCAAGATTGTTAAAGGCCATGGTTTAGCCAAACTGTTGGCTAAATCTAATTTCAAAGATTTGGCGGTAAAATTCATCAACACCTACTCAAAAGGTCAGTAAGATGAGTTCACTGATAAAAATCCTCAGGGCGCCCCTCCATTGGCAGAATGCATCTGGTATAAAGACATTTTATATTTTATGCAAGAATTAAGACCCCCTGATGGTATGGTAAAAATTGAGGAAAGATCTTTAAATCTCAAATAAATTAGGTATTTTTTTATTGACCAGGTCTTGTATTGGACGGACCCTCTAGGTGTGATTCTGAGATGCTTAGACCCACAGGAGGCCCAAAGGATTATGTTCGAATTTCATGAAAGGCTGTGTGGGGGAAATCATTTATGGAGAACCATAGCCTATAAAGTTATCAGGGATGGGTACTTATGGCCTACTCTATTCACTGATGTCTGTGTGAAAATCAAGGCTTGCATCAAATGTCAAAAATTCACTGGGAAACAGCAGCTCAAGTCTCTGCCGTTAAAAATTGTGGTAGCTTCAGGACCGTTTCAACAATGGGGACTGAACTTCATTGGGGAAATTCATCTTTCTTCCAATGGTCAACAAAGGTGGATCTTGTCTTCCATAGGTTATTTCACCAAGTGGATAGAGGCTATCCCCACAAGGAATGCTTCTCATAAAGTGATCATTGGTTTCCTAGAGGATATTATGGCAAGGTTTGCTTGTCCAGACAAAATCATCACTGACAACGCTGCCTCCTTCAAGGTCGAGCCATTGGTCAAATTATGCTAGAAGTTTGGGATTTTATTAATCCACTCCATGCCCTATTATCCCCAAGGCAATGGACTAGTAGAGTCTTCTAACAAAAGCCTTATTAAGTTTATTAAAAGACTGTTAGAAGAAAATAAGAAGGCTTGGGATTCAAAGATGAAATTTTCTCTTTGGGCTCATCGAGTGACAATAGAGAGGTCCCTGGGCACCTCTCCTTTCCAACTTGTATATGGGATTGATGCATTTTTTCTTTCTCATCTCATCCTTACTATGGAAAAATTGCTTCAGGATTATTGAAAAGAACCTGAAGGTATAACGGATGAAGAGAAGATTGCAGACTATTGATCAAGAGAAGATTGCAGATTCCATTGCAGGTAATTAGAATAAGGGTGATCGATCTGAAATTCTCTATGAAAGACAAGATCTCAAAATTTTACCACAATAGGCATCATCAAGTTTTCAATTTCTTCAGAGGTAATTGTCAGAAATGCGTAACTGTTAAAACACATGATTTTAAAATGAATTTTTTGAGCAAAACGAGGCGAATTAGAAAACAATAAAACATGGGTTTTCTTCAAAATGGAGGAAATTAGGTAACACATGAGCGATTTTCTATATTTCACAACCATTTGGGAGAAATTCAGGGTTATTCGGAGCTCCTTTTTGCAGACTCCGTGAGTAAAAAAACGCTTTGTTTTGAATTGTTTGAATACAGCACCCTCCAAGAAGAAGAATTCAAGTTAATAACAAACTCTGATCCACATGGCACATGATCTAAGAGTCCAATTTTATTTGCGTATTTGGTGCAATTAATTACGGTCGAAGGCTTGAGCCTTGACTGAATAGAACAATCAAGGAGGACCGAAACAATAAAATTTCCATGATATATTTATGCTCTTGGTATCTCTGATCAATCTGTTTTGTAGGCAACATGTTTCTATTCTTTACTAATTTGGAAACAAATGACCAAGGATGTGGCTCATAATTTTATTTTTGAGTGGTTTTTCCATTTTTGTTTTGTATTATTATTTTGGGTGTGTTATAAAAATAAAAACAATAAAAATGTAAAATCATAAAAAAATGATTTCGTTTGTTTTATGGAAATAAAAACAAAAAATAAAATTATAAAAATATAAAATTAAAGAAAATCATTATAGAATAAAACAAACAAACAAACAAACAAATAAACAAACATTGTAAAACTGCCAATTTGCAATAGACATTCTAAAAACTCCTGAGTTGTTTTCACGATTTATGCTTTTCTTTGAGTCACTGTCACAACAATCAAATAAAAACATAGTTTATTTCTTTGAGTTTCTCGTATTTGTACTTATTCCTGTCTTATGATTCTTCATGCAACAATCAATGACGAAACACGAGCACAACAACAAAAGGTTCAGAGACGATCACATTTTTGTTGCTGAAGTGATTTTCAAATATCACAAAATTCTTCAAAGAACACATGCTTTTCTAGACAGCTTGAAGGAGTTGTTACTCCTTAAAAAAATCATGACGTTTGATGTTACAAATAAACATTTTTCTGATACACAAAAACATTTTGTTGTTACACAGAAACTTTTTTCCCATCTTGATGTTTGTTGTTACACATCGACCATGCTGATACACTTCTATTTCTGCATTTTGCCAAATTTCATGCTGTGACATTATCTCATTTCTTCTTCAAAGCTGATTAGTCATCCTGTGTTGAAGCCATATTCCATTGCCTTAACTTTCATGACTTCACATATGTCTATTCCTTTATGAGTTTCATACATTCCTTTATCTTTTTCAGTTCATTTTTGCCTTTCCAGATTTCCTTTTGAATAAAACCCCCTTTCCATGATTACATTTCCTTGCCATAAACCCTGTTGCTACTAAGATTTTTTTATCTATAGTCCTACCCAATCTTTTTATAAACTCGCATTGAATTATGTGGGATTCCTTAAGGCCCACCTTTCAACAGTCTTTCCCCATCGACCTCGACACATTATATGGGATATAGACTAGAGTTCATTTTGAGTACCTAGAGGCTTGCATGCCTTAATGGCAAGTTCTCTCGCTAGTGATCATGGGAATACATCAATGTCCCTTGATCGTTAGATCTTTCAAGTGGCTCGACATCAACCCATGTATTCACACTTCACAAGATGTACTCAGGTACCTTAACACTCATTGACATCACTGGTGAGTTTGTCTCGCATTGGTTAATGACATTCATCAATGGCCGGTAATCCAATGATTTCTCTTCATGCTCGACATCGACACATTCATTCCCATGATGAGAATTGTACCATCATTTTTGTAGCAGGTGAAGACTATTCATTTTTTCATGATTCCCTCAGCAGTTGCAACAGTTTGATTTGAGATCTATGAGAGTTCCATATCCTCTGCCTTCAACATTTCTCATGATTCAGCAGTAGTAGTTCAGATTCCTTCACTTCCCATGATCTAGTTACAGCGGCAACAGCATTAGCAGTTCCATTTTCCTGATCTTACAACAGTGACACCTTCCATCTTCCATCAGTCACAGTCAAATATTCTTTGCTCCACCAGTTACAGTAATTGCAACTACAACGCCAGTCACGTTTTCCTGATCCAACAGCCGCAACAACTACATCTACTTTTTGGGTAAGTGGAGGTATGTTCTTTTCTAAGATTTAATCACACAATTCATTATATGCCAACTTGAATATTTTGGAAAATTTCCTTGCCATGCTCTCTCTCCTTCCATGACCTACACTAAGTTGCATGAGGGCATGCAACCGATTCAGANNNGGACTTTTTCACCACATATTCATTACCATTATTCCATTTTACTATCTCATCATTCCATTTATGATTCAATAACATTTATTTTCCAACAACACTTTGTTGCATTTCGATTGATATACATATTGGCATGATTCATAAAGATAACGAAAAGGATTTCTTACACACAATGATGCTTTCTTATGCACATTGATAGCTTATTATTTCCAGTGAGTATATGGCTAAATTATTGTAGCAAGAAAATAAATAAGTGAAATGAATGTTTTTAACACAAGAACCAACATCTTTTGTATTCATGGTTGTCACACAAGAACCAACCATAAGAAAATTTCATATGTTGTTACACATATTTCACATGTTGTTACACATGTATTTTACATGATGCTACTCTTATATTTCAAATCCTGGAAATATTCATTGTTAAAAGGACAACATCAATCAAAGCCATAGTTTGAATGCCAAAAGTTCTTAAGAAGATCCATGCATGGTTGCATGAGGACATGCAACAAGTTGAGTTGGGGGGCATGTTGGGCCTCAGAAATGTCACTTTTATATCCTTTTTTCCCTTCACCATTCCTTACATTTCATCGTCCCATTAACCTTTTATCATACCATTTCCATAATGATACTTGGGTTTTTCCTTATTATTTTCCATTGTATTCATTTTAGTATTATAAGTGAATTTGTGATTAAATATTAGAAAAATAACATATTTTCATTATATATCAAGGTTGGATGAGTTTGATGATGTGTGCAGGCATATGTGAAGATTTCAACAAAGTCAAATATTACCACCTAGACTCAAATTCGAATTTCATCTTCAAGCTTTGAAGGTTTGAAGAATATTTGGGACAATCATTCAAGCATTTTCAAAGGAGAAGATCATGGAAGATTTGGATGGCATATCTTATCTAAGATATGTGAGAGAAGTGTGGAGGATTTGAAGGGATCATATCTTCTAATAATAGGAAAGTAGTTGAGAATGGATGAGAGAATAGTGGATCTGTAATTATGAAACTCTTCAAGAATCTCATGTATATAAGAGAGTGTTCTTTCTTCATGAGGGGGATCATGTTATTCATAAGAGATTAGCTTGAGAGTTAGAGATCATGTAATTCATAATTTGTTCTTGTAATTAAGAGAAGGGGATTCTTAGCTTTGTTATTCTTTCATGCTTTGTCATTTGACTATTGTAATATAATTTGAGATTGATATATTGTATGAGCTCACATATGTCTTTTGTCATTCAACTCTTCACATGTTGTATTGCTTTCCTAGATTAATTTACTACTTTCATAGTTAGTCTTTCAATGCTTTCCTAGATTAATTTCATTTTAGCAATTTAGATTAGATTATTTCTACTCCAGTCCTACATATATAGTGTGTGTGCTTCGTAAGCCTACGAACCTCGGATTGACAAATTAAATAGTTTGGAAAGTACTACAATGGAATTCAATGACAATATTTCCACCTAACAATGCCCACGGGCTCTGTTTCCCATGTTTTCTTGAGTATTTTTCCCTTACCACAACTATCTACATGGCCACCGCTCATCTCACCTCTGTGTCATATCTCTTTTTTACCTCACCCTTCCATCTTATATTTCGACACATGTCCATCCTCCTCCATGTCACCCCCGTAACCAATTATGTACCACCATGTTTTCTTCCCAGCCTCCATGTCTCCCCCTCCTGGTCCCTCCGCAAAGGTCCAACACAGCACAAACAATAAAGAAGAGGCCGCCACATATTCCAAGTGCAGGCATTGACCCCGTTCACTATGATCCCAATGCAACAGTTAATGTAAATAAGAAAGGTGGGTGAGACATCATCTCCTTCCTTAAGTATAAGGCCATTGTTATAACCCTAAAATGCACCATACAGGTTTACCTGGCATCAGGCCAACTCATGCCTCTTCCTAGCCAAAGCCATGCTGAGTAATTCCTCAAAATTCACTTGAAAACAAGCAACCCGCGCCCTAACTTCTTACTGGGC
>ML885624.1:0-14155 GCA_009831015.1 Picea engelmannii
CACCTTCTGAACAAGAGAGAGTTTTACTCTCCCCAAATACTCTCCCTTCAAGTCCTGGAGAAGTTCCCTTTGATTGAGATGGTCTTGTGGGGTATCTAATGCCTCCTCCTATGTCCTTTCAAGTAAGAGACATTATCTGATATATCATGGAGAAGGTAACCTCTGCTAGCACTTTATCATCATCGACTTGCAGATATTTTGGTTTTCCCAAGCTTGTGTCGGCTATTCGTAAGATGTTGACCTTTCACATAAGTCCAACACGAGAGCCTTGGCCTCCCCCATGACATGTCGCCTAGAAACTTCTCAACAAGTCTGATTTAAGCTCTTTTCCGACTCGTTTAAAAAGTGAAAATATTATGGAGTGAATTTGTCCCTTTCACACTTGTTAATTGGACTTGAAAGGTCATGAGTCTTGGTTAAGCTCTTTTCCGACTCATTTCAAAAAGTGAAAAGATTGTCGAATAAACTTTTCTCTTTCACACTCGTAAATTGGATTTGAAAGGACATCTATTTGGTACAATTTTATCCCTTTTTCAAACCAAGTAGACTAAAATTATGAAAAAGGTCATTTTTTGGCATTAAGTTGTGATTGCATCTCAGGGCCTTGCTTGCAGTATTGAGCCTATTGTTAGTTCTTTCTTTGTGTTATACCTGTTTGCATCAGCAGTTTTGCATCCTCAACCAAGCAGAGCCTTGTTTATATCCTTCGCAACTCGACACCCTATACCCAAGAGGGAACATTCCCCCGAGTGTCCATCTCTGGCATGCACCTCCTTGCATTGAGCATAGGTATGTTCCACTGTTCGAACTATTTTTTCTTACTTGCGACACTCGTTTCCTCCTCTGTATCATAACATTCATTTGACTATGAAAAAACAAAAAAATATGGGCAAGAAGGGATTATTATCTTATATTGGCAACAGTCGTGTCACCTTTGAACAGAGCACAAAATTTTTGAGTCAACTTGTCATCATAATTTTGGGTTTAGCATGACCTTAGGAAGTTGATCTCGTTACAGAGAGTTTACTCCCCCAACTGGTTACTCTTCAAGTCCCTATGGATAATTTGATTGATGCCTCCTGCATATCATGGTTTCATCACTGAGTCTATGCTGCCAAATTCTTCCATATGTCTCATGCTCTTGTTCAAAGGACGTCTATCAACCCATGTCGGCCATTCCTCAGAACTCTTGAATTTGCATGTCGGACATACCCTTAGTTTGTCTCAGAATCACATGAATTTGTAGTCCTATTACGCACCATGCTCCTACTTTCCTCATTGGTAGGTAACCTTGAACCCAACAGTCGACATTTCATCATTGTTTGTTGACTGGGTGGTTTCCCTTGTGTTCAACGACAAGACATCTATTCACACATTGGGATTCATGCAGTGTCTTGGATTCCATTAGCCTTATTGGTGGTTTCCACACATTTTTCAGCAGTTTTCCTCATTGGCTTCTATTCAGAGGGTCTTTTTCGTGTACCAGTTGCACCTGGAACACGCGAAAGACACACAAGGTCCTTGGTTTGTGAACATCTTCTTCGTCTGATTTCCTCCAAATCATCAAGGTCATGCTTTGTACCTCGTGCTGAATGATGAGAAATGCCTTACTACTCTCCTTTCATCGGGTCTCCTTCCATTGAATTCATCTCATCTATTATGGAGACAAGACCTAGAGTCCTATGAATACCTAGAGGCTTGCAGTCATTAGTGGCAAGTTCTCTCACCATAGACAGTTGGGAATACATCAATGTCTCCTGATCGATGGATTCTTCAAGTATTCGACCCTGACTCCTTTATTCACACTTGTAATAATGTACTCGATGACTTGATACCTACTTTCATCATCAGTAGGTTGTCTCTCGTTTGTTAACGGTATATCTCAATGACCGGTAATCAAATGAAGTCTCATTATGATCGACCTCAACTCCTTTATTCACATGTTGTAGACTTGCACCTTTGGCGGATTGTAGAAGACTTGAAGACATCAGTTTTTAGTTGCAACTTTCATGAGATATTGCTACCTTTTCATTGGACTAGTACCTATATGACTTCAGTGATAATGGGAGATCAGATTGTACTCCATTGTATACATATATCTTCATATTGATTTTGAGACTGGTTTTACTGGGCCTTGTTCGTGACGATGATAGCCTTTGGCATGTAACCACATTTGTATTTTCCTATTCATGGCCATGGAAAGTTGTTTGGTATATTTTCACATGGATCTGCAGTGTAATTCAAATTGGAAACCATGTATGCAAAGTTAGTACATATTGTAATGAGCAACTAGTTCTTCTAGCTTGGCCCCCATTACTCCACTTCTAGGTATTTTAATGTATTTCGGACATCGTAGATACTCCTCTGACCTCACACATTAGGGGGCATTTGTTAGAGCAAGATTTTCCTCACCCTATGCAATCTTGCACAGAGGGCCTTTTTCCATTTCCCTATCCAGACTTGAAGTCCCTTTTTGCAAATCCTAGAGCTAAAAACATTATTTTTCCACATATATGTGCCATGCCTATATTACAACATGTGTATACGCAGGTTGCACCACTACAACCTGTGGACATTGGAAAATGTGCCCAAAATTAAAAAATGGTGTTGGGTTTCCATGTCACATCACGAGTTCAATGACCCTTGGCCTTCCATATACTGGAAACATTCTGACTTGGCCATTCAGTTCCACTTGAAGGCTATAAATGGGCCAAATCTGAGCTATGGAAAAGAGGAGAATGAATTCAACTTTGAGAGCAAAGTTACTCTGGAGAAATTATTCACTTCACATTGAGTCTACACATTGTTCATCCCCCAAGTTGTTCCCTTATTGATTGATAACTTCATTGCCTCTCTTATATGAGGTTTCCTTTGGTGGAGGATTGAAGTGGTGGAGGCCCAACTGGAAAGAACTTATTTTTTCAGTTCTGAACCATGCCGACGTGGAATTTTGTAACTCATTCACTTATGTTGATTATATCTTAATAGAAATACTCTTTTCTCGTCCAATTAATATCTTGCAAATATTTGAATTATTATTCCATGGGTGTATTTGTTATGAATGTTGATGGATTATGCTATTGAATGTGATAACATTATATATTATCCTCATATGCTTACATTTCTTGGTTGTTGAGGACTAGTTGCAGGGATATTGATTTGGGTCAAGTGCTCAATGATGGACTTCATCGAACGTCTGGATGAGGTAGGCCTCTTATCTAATCTTGTTAGCATATTTATTTATATAGAATACTTGAGATTAGAGTTGATTTCTGCAGTCATTTTCGTCTGTTGTAGTTTACCCCTAGCCATAGAAATATTTTCCTTGTAACAGACATGGGTTAATTGTTTTATTTATTATCTTGATTAAGGATGATATGGGAGATTTCAGATAAAAGGACTATGTACAAGCCCTAAGGTTATATGTAATTGTGACAAACGAAGGGTGTATAAACCCTTGCTGCTAGACTTATGCGCTTTGTGTGAGGCATATATGGTAACGTTATAGCACATGGTTATTTAAAAAAAAAAAAAGGTTTTGACATCACTTTGGGTGGCGCACTATGTAAATGGATATAGCAATGGGATATTTAGTTGAATTAATGGTTAATATTATGGTGGATTGGTTGGTTTGTACGTTTAATTGAATGAGGCTCGGGAATGAAGCGACGTGCATTTATTTCACGTCACTCAAACAACCCTCGAGGTCCGTCACCCTAGCCATACTTGCATTTGGTTTTTTGGCTCTTGTGGTTGTTGATGCTCCACGATTTTCAGTTGTGAAGGAAGATACAAACTAATTCTATCATCCGAGCAAGCTTTTCCAGGTATGGTTCCTTATTTTTCCATTCATGATGGTTCCTCTGCATTATGAATTGATTTTTGGCTCAGAATGGATTGAGGTCTGTGTTTTTCTTCAATTTTTTTGGACTGTGTATGAGTGTTGTGCTTATGGTTTCTTCTTATGAATATTCTGACGGTCAGAATTTTGGAAAAGATAAATGGATATACTTTGCAGTGTGTAATATGTGCATGAGTTTATTGGATAAATAACAAAAGAGGCATGCTCAGTCGGCTTGATTTTTTTAATCTGGCCCTCTATGGAAATTTATGTTTTGATTGGAAAGCTTTGAGCTTTGCACATTGGTTTTGCAACCAATATTGGTGTTAATTTTTGCCACTCATTTTCGTCTATGTGGTTGATATGTTCGTTTCTCTGGGTTGCAATGTGAGTTGTTAAGAGTTGGAGTGTTTCTTTCCATGTCTTGGTCGAGCCTCAAACTTTTATGTATTATGGCATTACCCTGATTATCGTTGTTGCTTGGAAGCTTTGCACAGTTGGGTTTAGTATCACCCAAAACTTTAATGGAAGCTTTATATGTGCTTTGGTTGGCCACGCGTTGTGCTCGGGCATTCTCTTCACAGTGTTAAGACTTTGTTTCCTCTCGTTCTCTGTTGGAGGTGGCTGACTGTCATTTGATAAACCCTCAATATCAAGAGTTGTTACATGTTACCTCTTTGTGGTGATTTTTTTTAAAAGGGCACAAGTTGTCTATGTCTTCTAAGACTATCCCTTGATTGAGCCATCTATGGTTATTTCTCTGTGATAAATTTGTAAAGAGAACGAGTTGTTTGCGTCCCCGAGGACTTATTCATTTGGTCAAGCTATTTGTTCTTACTTCCATTAGTTGTGTTAAACCCTACTAACGATCTTCATATCGTTGCAAATCTAGTCGAAGGTAAAGAGCATTGTGTGTTTGTTTGGTCGATTGGGCACGATTTGGCTTTGTTTCTTGTTGGGCAATTTTTAAAAGAAGTATGTACATGTTAATATTATGGGAAGCTCAGGCTCAAAGTGGCATGTTATTGGTTGAATGTTATTTAGAATCAATACTTATGTTGATTTTATTGGATGAACACCTGTGTGTGATTGAATTGGGGCCCGATTATGAGTTTTAATGCCCAGTTGATTATGTCGAACAATGTTTGGAAAATAGACAGATGGTGGTTAATACTGGGCCTATTCTTGTTTGAGTTTGAGGAATAAATATTGGATGTGTATGGCTGAAATCACTGTGCATATTTCTATTTGATTTTAAAGGAAAAGGATTTAGCATTGGAATATGAATGACTATGGCTCAACAAATTATTATGTTATCATAAAATGAAATGCAGTTATCATGACTTCTATATAGATATTGTATAGATGCAAGAGCTACTGTAATTGAGTATTTTTGGGCACATGAATTGTTTTTTTAAGTCAGCAAGCATTATGTAAAGAAGTGACAGTTAAATAGTTTTGGTTTTAAAAGTGAATGCTTATTGGATTATGAGGTATGAACAGAGTTATGGTTGTTGTTTGATTTGATTTATTTTTATGAACAATATCCATATTTTATTCCATCTCATACTATCACGTTTCCGCTCATTATACCCCCCTCATAATCCCAGTATCATTGTTTGCATCCTTGTTCAGTAAAATAAATTAAAAACTCTGTATAACAATGACAAAAGATATGACACATAAATAGGTGGCAACTGATATTTTTGGTATTTGATTGCACAGTTAAATTATGCAATGAATTGTTGAGCAATACTCGTCTATTTGTCCCCTCTCATTATATCACCTTTTCTCTCATTACACTCCCTCCAAATGTCCCATGAACCCCATTCACCCCCTTCTCACTTGACAATTATTAAATGATTTCTTATGGATGGATTTGCATGGGTCTTGTGTCAATTTCTGAGCCAATTATTGTTTCATGCAAGCAAAATGTCATGTATGGTCTGTTAAGGGCTAGTTACTAATGAATTGTTGCATACTGGATGAGTTTCTTCAGTAGGGAAAGCCATGGTAGAAATAATAGAGGAAGAGGTAACTAGAACAGAGGGCCTAGAAGGCCTAGATTCTCTATTCATTTTGATGCTGACCCCCAAGAGTTGAACCAACTATTTCAAGATGGGTTCTTCAACTAGATCGGCCAAGGGATAGTACAACCCCGACCAGAGAGACCTCCCTTCCAGTCGCAAAATATCCATGGTATTCCCGTGCCTCCTCATGTGTCCTTGCAACCAAAAGTTCCTTCAAATGATGGATGGAAAGAGATTTTCAATCCAACAGTCTCTCACCATTGTGGTTGGCCCAATTTTTCATTACCTCATCCACCACCTATAAATCATAATGTTCAAATTGCCTATGTGCATTCACCTATTCAATCCTCATATGCTAGTAAAAGGCTTAAAACCAATGTCCCCCATGTGTAAGATAAAGGAAAAGTTTTTGCCTCCCCTTCCTATCCTTCAAATGACTCTTCAAAATCTGCGTCCTCTCATATTCATCTAAAGGATGATTGTTCCTATGCTATTAGTGAGATACAACCTCAAGGTTCAAATCAACCAAAGGCTACTTCCGGGAAATCCAAAGGGGATAGCAGTGATAAAAGAAGGATTGTCTCTCAAAGTGGCAAGTATGGATTTTAATTTATGTGCTTTTATGATTAAGTTGTTGAAGATAGTGGTCTGCAGAAAGTTTTAGACAACAAACTATTTTTTGGATGTTGTGGATTATGTGAATATTTACATATTTTTGGATATGATTTGAATTATTTTTTATATTTAAATATTCAAATTTTGAAGGTATTTAAGGGAGTTACAAGGAGGCATGTGTTTAAATGATTATCCAATTGTGTTTTATTTTTGAAAAGAATAAAAGAAGGGAGTCACAAGGGGTCCCACCTACTTAGTTATTATTAAATAAAGACCCTTAACTATTATTATTATTATTTCTCCTAAACTAAAATTAGTTAAGTTCAACTAACTTAACTAAAGGAAGTAGTTGAACTACTTCAACTTATTTGGAATGCATAAAAGCCAAATGAAAAGAAAGAACACGGGGAGAATAGAAGGAGAAAGCAACACTAAGGTTTGCTCTTTTGTTTTCATGAGATAGTTTCAGTTTTCATTCATTCTTGAGTTCATTCAAAGCCTAATTCTCTTTTTGACAGCAGGGTCCTATTGTCAACAGCAAGGTTCAGAACTGAACCAAATTATTCAGATGTGTGTTTTAAAGGTGTTTATCTATCTTTGATAGTCTATGTATACTTGTCTGTTTATGGATTAAGTTTCATAGCTAATAACGGATATCGTGCAGAGTCAAATTGGCAACAATCTATGGCAAGTTGATCTTGATTATAAAGTTCAGTTTTTACTTCTTGTCAGTGTCCTTTTGTATGGTTTTCATCAGGGATATCTAAATTAGACTTTGGTCCATGCCCTCACAAGGACTTTGTAAAGAGAAAGATAATTTTGATTTCTTGGAATGAAATAAAGCATATTGCTATTCTGTCTCATTTGTGTGTATCTGTGACTTGGTTACTTTTTTTTTTTGATCTCAACATTTACTTTCTGTAATCTATATATTTTTCAGAAACTTATCTAAAAAATTTATGTTATTTTGCAACATTCTTTTCATAAAAAATCATCCTAAACCCTTGTAATTAATACTTGTGGATTGGGAAAATATTTTTGAGGCTATAAAACATAGGGTGATATTCCCAACTATCTTGTCTTAGCCAGGAAAAATTCGAAAATGCTTGAGTAAGATAATTCATATCTTTGCCTCAACATTTATTTTGGCAACCATACTAGGGAGATCTTCTATATCTCTCCGGTTGATTGTTTGTGTGATTATCATTGAAAATTTTATATTTTTTCTTTCGATTCTTTGATTGTTTTCTTTCATTCATGACAGTACCTACTACAAGGCAACCCAATATTGAGCTCAATCTTAAAGACCAAACCAACATTGTTTTAACCTTATTCAATACCATCCTAGAAACCGCTAACACCCGGGTTGAGCTTGAATGCTCGTGGGCAGTAATTGAACAAGACATAAGTGTCTGAGAACGTTGGGAATCCAGGCAAAGACAACCTAGGAATCAGCCATAGCTTTCTTTTTCCTAAAGTTTTGATCTTCTTTTCATGTCCTTAAACCCTCGCATCTCTAGAAGAAGAAGAGGTTTATCACCTGAGATCAACCCTATTGTTGAAATAGGCAGAAGAAACATTGTTTTGTCAACCCAACAAGGTACTCTAAGGAGAACTTTGTTTGTCATCTAGTTCATCTTTCTCTCCCTTTCCCATCATTCAAAAAATGGCATATGTGGGTGGCTCTAGTGGAACTGGAGATGCTTCTTCATCTCAACCTTCAGCCTTGTCAGTGATTGGTAGCTTGTATAGCCATCAAGTCCCTATCCAATCTACTACCAACCCCACTAAGGTCATAAAGAAGTATGGACTCTTTCAATTCGAAGAATATGTTACTACTACCTTGTGGCATGTTTCCTCTCCTTTGAACCTAGCACCTTCTAATCGTCCACTTCCAAAATTCAAAGAGCATATCCCTAGGTTTTCAGGAAATAACACAGTCACTACGAATGAACACTTGGTTGCATTTTCTAATGCCTCTCACAATATAGGATCCAATGACAATGATAATTGTATGCACTTATTTGTTAATTCCCTTGAAAGGAAAGCAACGACAAATTTTTTTGATCTTCCTCCCAAGATTCTTTCCACTTGGGAGGAGTTAGTTTACTGGTTCAAATCTACTTATGGGTAGTCTAAAATCCTAGCCACACAATTATGAGAATATAATAATATTGTGTACAAAGACGGTGAGACTATCAAGTCTTTCAACTTATGTTTCACCAAGTTATATAACCACATTCCCAAACTTACTCGCCCTCAGAACCAAGCTGCTTTTATGCATTACTATAATGCTCTACCTTCCCCCTACCGTCATAGGTTTAAAGAAAAAACTATTGACAATCTTGGTTCCACTCTGCATACTTGTCTAGAGCATGAAGAACAACTTGAAAGAACAGGTCTTCCCAAGGGAGACTCAATTTAAACAAACGGACATGTCCACCCTCTTACAACTTGTACAAGGTATGACTAACCAAATGATAGCATATGAGCGGAAAGGAAATGTCCCTTCACTTACTCCTGGAGATTTGTCTTCTTCTTCGCCACCCTTTATGAATTCAAATGAGAATAACTTTCAGCCTAAACCCATCATGCCTCGCAGTTGGTGTAACTTTTGCGAGAAACACCATGAGGAAAGTACTTGTGAGGTAAATAAGAGTGCCAAAGATAAAATATTTGGAAAAAGGCGTGAAACTACCATTATTGTTCTAAATTTCGCAGAACCAGAAGATTTCATGATCATAAACACTAGGAATAAATCTTATGTTTCAAAAGGAAAATATGATCCCCCTCGTACTTCTTCTAGCCCAAGCTCAACTTCAATCGCTGCCACTATCCAAATTACTAAAACTCTTGATAGACGAGGAACTTTCTCCCCTCTTCCCTCTTCCAAATACAACATTCTCAATCAATTGGCTAATATCAAAGCCGATGCTACTCTTCTGGACATGGTTGTCATCCCTAAGCAACAAAAGCATCTAAAAAAATTCAAGGAAAAAATTCCACCGTAGCCAATCTCTCTGAAGAGGTAAACGAAGAGGACTCAACTGTAAATAAAATAGGTGTAAATAATTTTAGACACTCTGTAAAAAATCCTCCATTTTTCATTTCTGTAAAGATTATGGAAAATAGCCTATTGTTGTCTGATTGACGGCGGTTCGGGCCCAAGCGTAATGTCAAAAATGATTATGGAAGAGCTAGGCTTGTTTTGTACAAATGAAAATTCTAGAAGCATGCTCTCTTATAATAGTTTACAACAATCGACCACGGGTGAGATCAAGGACATGCATTTGGTTTTGTGCGCGCATCCTGAAATAGGGACAACCCTTAATATTCAGGTAATTGACATGTCAGTGAGTAATTATTCAATCATCTTAAGAAGAGACTGGAAAGCTTTGACAGGTGGATACCTCTCACTCAACGAGACACACTTATCTGTTCCTCAGAATGGGAAGAACATCATAGTCCTAAGAGAGAGAAGAATTTCACCTTATATAGAGAGCATCCCACAACCTAATGTAAATTATATTGAGGAGGACTTAGGGGTGTACTCCATCTTTGTTGATGAGGACAACACTACTGTTGGGTATGTGTTATATTCTTTGCATGTGTGTGTGTGTGTGGGTGCGCTACAACAACTGCGTCTGGCAGTCCGTACCAACTAGAGCTCTGCCGTTGCGCCGGGCGCTTCCTAGGGGGGTCCCAGGGGGGGGCAGGTATTTGCTATTTTTAGCGGATTTTGCTATTTTTAGCTGATTTGTAAATTAATCCCGGATTAAGGGATTAGGGTTTTGGTATCTACGGAATACCTAAAAACATTGTATATATTGTATGGCGAATGGTGAAATTCGATATAATGAAAAGAAAGGTTTTCCCGGTTGAGGGTTTCCGGTAAAGATCTCTGAGTATTCTGTGTATGAGCCATTGATTAATTTCTGTATTGCTTAAGAATATATATGCATTGCTTTACTTCGCAGGTTTAAAACTTACAACTACCTTGGAACAAATTGACCTAAAGGATGGGATGTGGCATATGCACTTTGATGGTTCATGCTCCAATGAAGGAAATGGAGCTAGAATTATCGTGTACTCTCCTGTAGGTAAAATTCACAAATTTTTCTATAGGTTAGAATTTGCTTGCACTAACAACGTCACTGAATTTGAAGCATTACTGCTAGGCAATGAAAATGCCTATAATTTAGGTTGTGGTCACTTTACCGTTTTGGGGGACTCTTAACTTATTGTAAACCTTGTACGTAAGATATATTCTCCTAGCAACAAGTTAATGAAACACTACACCCAAAGTGTTTGGGCACTTATCTCGAACTTACTATCATTTAACATCACTCATGTTAAAAGGGAACTAAATTCAATGATTGATAGGTTAGTTTTTTTTGCAGCCTCTCCTACTCGACAACTTTTGCCATAAAGACCCGATTACACTTTTCAATCTTTGTATCGTCCTCATATCCCTAACAATGTAGAGTCATGGCAGGTCTTCCCTGGTGATGAGAGCATATGTTATTTCATACAAAATGAACCATACAAGCCCAAGGAGATTATATCCATGGAAGACAATAAAATTCTGAAGGGCTTGACTACTCTAGAAAGTTCATTTTCATCGTGTGATGTAGGAAACAAATAAAAACATAAAGAAGAGGAGTCGAAAAGGAAAGTGGGTGAAACCATTTCCTTGAACATTGGGACACCCGATTGTCCAAAGAATGTTAAGATAAGTGCCCAATGTACTGATGAAGAAAATTTGAAGTTCATTGAGTTACTTTGTGAATTTCAAGATGTTTTTTCTTGGTGTTATGAGGATATTCATGGTTTTGATCATGCTCTTATATAGCATGCCATCCCTCTCAAGGAGGGAATAAAACTGGTTAGGCAAAAACAAAGACCCATTAACCCCGCACTTGAAGCAACTATTCAGAAGGATTTGGAAAAACTCTTGAAGGCTGAGATAATTTTCCCTATTAAGTATTCTGAGTGGGTTTCCAATTTGGTTCCCATTTGGAAAATAACTGGTTAAATCAGACTATGCGTTGATTTTCGTGCCTTAAATAGAGCTAGCGTGAAAGACCATTTTCCTCTCCCTAATATGGAAATGATTTTGCAACAAGTTGCAGGGTCACAGATGATGTCCTTACTTGATGGTTTTTCTGGTTATAATCAGATCAAGGTAAAAAGGACAGATAAATATAAAACCACTTTTATTACACGTTGGGGCACATTTGCTTATGAACACATGCCTTTTGTCTTATCTAATGTAGGTGCCACTTTCCAAAGAGCTATGCAGATAGATTTTGATGATCTAATCGGCAAAATTATTCAGATTTATCTTGATGAATTAACTATATATTCAAAGAACCAATCAGATCGTTTTGGTCATCTTAGAAAATTTCTCATGCAATGCAGGAAATTCAACATTTCTTTAAATCCTTCTAAGTCTATCTTCGGCGTTACCAAGGGAAATCTCCTTGGGCACATTGTCTCTGATTAAAAAATAAGCATAGATCTCGAAAGGATTGCTACTATCCTAAATCTTCCTGCTCCTACTTCCAAAAGGGAGGTTCAAGCCTTTATGGGCATTATCAACTTTGTCCGTAGGTTTGTTCCTAATTTTGCTGAATGGTAAAACCAATTCATAATCTTCTTAAGCAAGATCGATCCTTTTCTTGGTTTGATGACGTCAAAAATGATTTTGTAAGGATTAAGAAAGAAATCAGTTATGCACCGGTTTTGGCGAAGCTGGATTTTGAGAAAGAATTTGTTATATATACTAATGCCACAGAGGAAGTAGTCTTTGTTATCCTCATACAATGTGATGACCAAGCTAATGAAAAACTAATGTCTTACATGAGTCAAAGCTTGTCAGATGATGAATTCAAATATTCTTATATTGAAAAACATGTTTTTTCTCTTGTTAAAGCTGTGGAGAAATTTCGCCACTTTATCTTAGGTAAGCACACGCTACTAAAAGTCCCTTTACCTGCTGTCAAGTTTTTGCTCTCACAGACTTTATCTTTTAGGGAAGCTTGCACATTGGATTTCCAAGATCTAGGAGCGTGATTTAACCATCATGACTTCTAAAACCATTAAGTGATGTGACTTAGCCCTTCACTTAGCTCAGCATGTTGAAGCAAGTGAAGAAATGGATGAACAAGATAGCTCTATGCCAACACTATTTTATATTGACAGTCAAATCCTTCTTGTAGTTGAACATCCCTAGTACAAGGATCTGGTGTATTACTTGCAAAATCAGAGGTGTCCAGATAACTTAGATACTCATCAAAGGAGAAGGCTCCGTGTTGAATCTTCTAGATACGTTATTTTAGGAGACTTCTTGTTTAAGAGATCTGCTGATGGTATATTACTTCACTGTGTGAATAATGAGGAAGTACAGAAATTGTTACAAGAGGCCCATGGATCTTCTGATTCGGTTATTCATGCAGGTGGCCACTTTTCTGCTAAAACTATTGCTTTTAAGATTATCGGGAAAGGGTACTATTGGCCTTCAATTTTTCGTGATTCTTATAATTTTTCAAGATCTTGTGACAAGTGCCAGAAGTTCGCTAGGAAAGAACGTCTTTCTGCCATGCCTCTACAACATGTCCTCCCTGACTTTCCTTTTTCAAAATGGGGTCTGGAATTTATTGGTCCTATTAATCCTCCATCTTCAACAAGGAAAGTTTTTATCTTGACAGCCACAAACTATTTTACGAAATGGACTAAAGTTGTCCCGCTTAAGCATTCGCAGGATGAGCAGGTTATTTCTTTCCCTGAAACTAATATCTTTTCCAAATTTGGTCTTCCTTCAGAAATTATTACAGACAACGGTCCTGCTTTTATTTCTGCTAAGCTGACTCAGTTTCTAGCTAAACTGGGGGATTAAACATTTTACCTCATCAACTTATTATCCTCAAGGAAATGGGCAAGCCGAGTCTACTAAAAATATATAGTTAGAATTATCAAGAGGCTCATTGAAGATAAGCCTCGTCAATGGCACACTCTCCTCACTTACGCCCTTTGGGCAGATTGCACTACCACCAAGGTGAGCACTGGTTACACTCCCTTCCAACTTGTTTATGGTCAAGAAGCCATTTTGCCTATCGAGATGGAACTTTATTCTCTAAGGCTGATGCTACAGGTTGAAGAATTAAATTCTTCCAATATCTCTCAAAGGATAAATGCACTCTTGGCTTTAGAGGAACAAAGGACGTTTACCTTGGATAACATAAAGAGAAGACAACAAACTATTAAAAGATATTTCAATAAAAGTGAAAAAGATGTCAAATTTAAGGTTAATGAGAAAGTCTTGTTGTGGGATTCAACTCATGCTGATAGAGGAAGGCATTCAAAGTTTCAAAAGTTATGGTTGGGTCCTTTTAAAATTGCTTTTGTCCTAGGTGAAAATTCTTATATTCTAAAGGACTTGGAAGAGCGGTCGTTTTCCTATAGCACCAACGGTCCCACTTAAAACACTATGTGGAACCAACTTGAAAATTTAAATGTTGTATGGAATTACTCATGTATTATACTTTGTTTTGTTGCTTTGATTTTGCTTTGTTGTTTATTTATTTCTCTTATTTCATTTATGTTGTCTTGTTTCTTTTATTGACTTCTTTTCTTGTCACAAATAAAATTCTGGATCAGTTTTGCCACA
>WSFP011497781.1:0-14155 GCA_009831015.1 Picea engelmannii
AACTTCCCCTATGTTTGAATTCTCTTTGAAGCTTAAAGCCTCATTTGTTATGAGGAAAATCTCTCTATGGCTAGGGTAAAACACAACACACGAAAATGACTGTAGAAATCAACTCTCTTCTCAAGTATGCTAGGAAAAAAAATATGATAACAAGACAAGATAAAAGGCCTACCTCGTCCAAACATTCGATGAATTCCATCATTCGGCACTCGACCCAAAGCAATATACCTGCAACTAGTCCTCAACAACCAAGCAAAGCAATAATATGGTGATAATAAATTATGTTAGCACATTCAATAGCATAATCCATTAATAAACATGACAAATACACCCATGGAATAATAATTAAATATATTTTCAAGATATCAATTGGACGGGAAAAGAGTATTTCTACTAATATATGATCAGCAGAAGTGAAAATGTTACAAACCTCCATTTTGTCACAGTTCAGAACCGAGAAACTAAGTTCCTTCTAGTTGGGCCTCCACCACTTCAATAATCCACCAAAGGCAAGCTCGTAAAAGAGAAACAATGAGGTTCTCAATCAATAAGGGAAGAGATGGGGGTTTAACACTGTGTTAAGACTTAAAGGACAAATGGATGCAGACTCAATATGAAGTAAATAATTTCTTCAGAGTAACTTTGCTCTCAAAGTTGAATTATTTCTCCTCTTTCCATAGCTCAGAATTGGCCCATTTATAGCCTTCAAAATGGAACTAAAGGGTCGAGTCGGAACGTTTCTAATATATGGAAGGCCAAGGATCATAGATCTCCTATCGTGACATGGAAACTCGACATTAATTTTCATTTTTTGGCACAAACCCTGATGTATGCGGGTTGTAGTGGAGAAACCTGTGTATATGCATGATGTATAGTAGGAAAAATGTGTGCATGTGGAAAAATATGTATTTTTAGCTCTGGATTTCGCAAACAGGGATGATAAGTCTGCATAGGGAAATGGAAAAAGGCCTTATGTGCAATATTTCATTGGGTGAGGAAAATCTTGCTATAACATCGTTGAGCCTTTCACTTCAAATCAATCCTTCAACATGTTCATTCGAAGCAATGTCCACCTCATGATGTTTTGATCTTTCTCAAATGAACCCATCTCACCCGATGATATAGATAGGGTGTAAGTCCTACACCAAGAATTTGAACCATAAGAGGCCCCATAAACTAATTTGAATGTTATTGCAACCACTTCTAAAGTACCCCAAAATCCTTAATAGCACCCAAATCCTGCCACAAATCCTAGCCTTTAAATTATTTCAAACTGATAGTGAGACTAGTTTATGTATCAAAATCCCCCCAAAATCCTCATACCACTTGATTGTTCAAATTCACTTAACAAGAACAAGGGAATCCCTCATGCCTCAAAATCCTTTCGAATTCAACCCTATCCAAGGTGTTGAAGCCTTTGATATTTGATATTTCCTCTAAATCCCAATGACCCAATCATTTATGTAGTGGTGCGATATTTATTGTGGCCTTTTTGAAAGCCATGTAGCCACTCTACCAACAATCAAAGTCGGATGGCATTTATGGCACACAATTTGAATCAAGAGGGTAAGTGATTTTTTTGATGTTTTAAAACTCCCCAAACTTAGAAGACCCCAATATCTCTTTCCTTCACCCTCGCTACACTTTTAGATTACAAATTCAAATCTCTTATTAGAAGATAATCTCAAGTGTTACCCAAGTGATGATAATATTTGTTCCAAAAACCACTTCAAACTATGATGATTTGTGTTGATATGGAAGGGTCTTCTAATGAGATATCAACACCATGTATCAACAACATGAAGGATAGCCATAATCTATTTTTCATAGGTGGGCTTTCCCAATTTTATGTCACACAATTGCTTGTTATTGCACAAGTTGTAGGTTGGGAAAATCCTGAACAAACCACTAAATGGTGACAAATTTGAGAACACCTACCCACTATCACCTTAGTAAGGTATTCTCGTCACTTTAGAGATGATAGAATCACTTCAAGGTGAGAATCTCGGGTGACCCTAGGGGGAAATGAGATGGAAATTTGAAAGATGGAAGTGTAGACCCTATAGGTGAAGAAACTAAGCACGGAAAGGCTTGGGAAAGAGTCTTGGTGGTAGCCAAAGGTTGCCAAGAGATAAGGGTACCTGTAAAGAGTGGTGTACCTGCCCGAGACACAAGAATAAACCAATTATATGCATACAATGTTAGGTGGACAAGCAATTTAAGATTGTTGTCCCTAGTTGAAGAAATGAACAATGATGTATATCAGAAACAAAATAATAATGACAGCTTCAAAATAAAGTTTCTCAAAGCTTAGTGAAAAGTACAAGAGACAAGCTAGCAAATTGAGAAGTTTCTCTCAAGAAGATAGCATAAAACTTTAGCAACAATGTAAGGTTGTTGTGACCAATTTTTTCAGAAATAATTATCAGCCTTATGGCTGTAAAAAACAAGTTATTACAGCAGATAAATCAACCATCAAAACTTGCCAACAATCCACCCAAAAAGTACGCTAGCCTTAGTAGATTAATGTGGCAAACTTTTAACAACTTTTCACGGTTGAGTAGTAAGTTATAAATGAAAATGTATTAGGGTTTATGCAGCCCTAATGGCTGTAGATGAAATTATGTAACATCAGAAAGAAATAATTAGCAAATTGAGATTCCCTAGTGGCTCAACCAAGCATATAAGCATAGAATTGATTCCAAATTTGATAATCTCAAAAGAGTGATTTTTCATGTTTACGGAGGTAAGTATTTTATATATCCAATGAAAAAATCATATTAGTGCCTTTAATTTTTGGGTGAATGGAGTCTTTAAATACAAGTTGTATCAACAATATCCCTAGGGGTGTAAATACTCTTACTCCCTAGGGTATTCCAATCAAACTAGGGTAAAATCTAGGAGGGTATACACACTCGTATTCCTCCTATAAACCCTTGCAAAATGACTTGTAAAATTAGAAAATTAAATGAATATTAGTGGAGGGTGTATCTAACATACTCTTCCTAGGGTTTAAACCAACAATAACCAAGAAAGAACAATAAATATCTAACAAATGCATATTTTTCCTTACCAATTCCAAGAGAGAGAGAGATCAAACCCTAGTTCACCAAGAAAATTACCATACAATAGAAAGAAAGCAAACCTCAAAGAGTCATGCACCACCTTAGCTCATACAATCCCCAAAATATAACACCAAAAATCATTTGCACAAGATATAAACACCAAGAATCCTCAAGTATAGTGAAAATTTCACCCAAGTACTTCTCACAATGAGAGAGTTATGTTATGAAATGAGATTCGAATGATCTCTATTTATACAAGATGTCTTAAACATTGTTTCTCCACATAATTTATGGTAAACAAAAAATAAGGGGGAAACAACCCTTATTTTTCCCCTTTACACAAATAATATTATTTAATTTTTACTTTTGCACATGAAAGAAAACCCTAAAACATGATGTCACCCTCTGAGGGTGATGTTTTGACCCTTTATGCAAGTTGTTGGAGGAGTGAGTTGAAGTCATTGGGGATGATAGAGCCTCCCTCTCATGTGTTTTATCCTCCTCCTAACAAGTCAGGCCAAGTTTCAAGTAGCAACTCCATCACCACCAAACCCCAACCCCTCTACGACGTCAACCCTCAAGAAAGTGACGTGTTTTCCTCTCCAAGAAAATCGTTTGGCATGTGATGGATAGGAAAGGCCCTCCAAGGTGTCCTCTAGGCCTCCAAAGGAAAGTCTATGTGATATGGCATGTGGTCCCTTGGAATCCAACCTGTGGGATTGAAGCCCCATGGAAGCCCAAGCTAGGCTTGTTCCTCCAAAATTGTTCACCAACTGGGTCTTGCAAAGACAAATGGATACGCCCTCCAAGGATATCAAGTCAAATCATAATAATGAGTAAATAAATCAATAAACTAGCCACCTAAGCATGTACATCCAAACTACCTCATCAAAATAAACCAATGCCCAAATACCCTATGCAATTTACCAAGTTTGAGTATGGGAGGGTTGACAAAAGGACCTATTGGGTGAATCGTTCCTCAAGTTTAGGGGTGTTTCCTAGGGGGGCCTCCTTCTAAGTCATGTGCATGATGTGTTATGGATTAGGGGAAAAAAATTGGGTATGGGTTTCATGACATACAAGGGGTTGTAGTGTCTCACTTATGGGTTCCTTTGTAGAGGATGTGTTGCACCTTCGTTTTCAATGCATCATTTTTCCAAGCCCATTTATTTCCATCAATTAATTAATAATCCAAAACCTTGGGTACTCCCTATTTGTGAATCGATTAGATTGGGGGGAAGTAATACAAGGCCACTTGAAGCTAGAGGTACACAGAGTGTCATATGAAAGGAAAGAAAGGGACATTGCATGAGTGTACACACCTCAACAAGTGGGGACATTTATATAATATTATTTTATTTTGTAGGTCTTTGATTTTTTAGCAGAATATTTTCATTGCTCTCAAGACCTCTTTGGGAGAACATATGGAAGGTTCATAATTAGTATTTTATCTTTGTCCATCCACAAGCCTATGGGCCTTCATCCCTTCCTTCCCATAAAGTGAGGGGCAAACCCTTCTTGGGTCAGTACACCTGAAAAACCCAAAAGGTTAGGAGATCATGGGATGAAGTGTGGAAAGTGGCAAGTATGGTCGGGAATGGCAAGATAAATCGTCAAAAGGACCTCACAGTAGCATACATATCCCTAAGGGTGACCCACTTATTGTTAGGGACCTAACCTCCCTAACCCCTCATGTAGGTAGAATAATATATTTCCATGTAATAAAGGCCAATATTAATAAGGCCTAGCAATAAGGAAGAATAAGTCAAATGTAAGAAGACCTAATAGAAGCTTCTGCTTCTAAAAGGATATTCCTCTAGATTGTTATTTTGGATAGACATGTTTAGTATAAATAGGAGTAGAGGATATGAGAATTTTTTTCTTGGATATTATTGTAATAGAGCTATGCTTTGTTGGAGGTTGCCCCCTCGAAGAGGCAAGTGAGCATTTCTATCATTAATTAAAGTGATCTTTTTGGTGTTATTATGGTATTATTATGGTATTTATCTAGTTATATCATTGTTGTTCTGCCATTTCTATCTAAAATGTTTATGTTCTGCATATTATTTTATATATGGAATACTACAAGTGGTATCATAGCACTTTCCTTGGCAGAAAATTGTGGGTTAATTTTTCAGAGTAGAGACGTATTCTGGTGTCTTAAAGCTACAGAGATATGTTGTTATGTGCATAAACCCACGGCCGGGGAGTCATGCATGTAGGAAATACAAGTGGTACTTAAGCACACATCTATTGGCCACCCTTGTAACCCCTGTTGGTACCCCTTCGAGTGGTAGCGCATCAAACAGCACCTGTAAACGGATCAGCCTAGATCTCCTAAAGCCCTCCATAGATAAATTGATTGGCCACCTGAATGCTATAGTGACACCAAGAATAGTGCTAGGGGAGATACTCTATAGTACCTGGGTAGTCGGGTAGTACGGCTAAGAGCATGATCTAGCCTCCTTAGCTAGTGCCCTGAGATATTGGGCCAAGTATTGTTGTTGGACCTCGCACATATATCAGAGAGTTATATCACATGGAAAAACCTTGTCTGTAGACACCCTACATACCCTAAACCTTGGGACGGAAAAAAAAAAAAAAAAAAATAGAACAGACAAGATCCGTTTTCATGCAACTGTGCCTCCTACATTCGGGTTACGAAATTACTACACATTTCTTTCTGTTAAGAATTTGGGCATTTCAACACTGCAGTACTCTTCAGATCGAAGTATAACTCCACAGGAGTAGAAAAAAAAAAGTATGGATCATGTTGGCACCATTATTTGAGCCATATCTCATTAGATTCATCTCTTTTCCCTTATCGCAGTCGTACCTATGATTTTTCAGAAGAAAAAAAAAATTCCCGTGGACCCTACCCCCTTCCAACACCCTTATTTGGGACTTACCCCATCGGATTCCCCTCATTGCTTATATCATCATGATACAATTCACCCATAACCCATTTTTTGCATGGTCCCTATTAGCACAAGGGCAGACCCAGGGTTCAACGCTCAAGAGCACACCAACAAAACCTTAACTACCGACCCTTTCGGCAACACCTGCAAAGCAAATGAAGTCTCACCTGAGGTAGAGGCAAGGGTGGTTGCAGGACTCAGATGTCTGCAACCTTAGTTTGGACAAAAATATATTATTATAACACCTTATCAAATAAATTAGCACTTACAGTTCATCAGTATTAATCCAGTATCTACTTCGCAGAGAAAACCCTAAGTACAGAGCATCGCAGTATTCAACCAGATCTAGTATGTTCAAGCACTAAGCACATCCACATAGGTCAGATCTAGAATTCATCCATATTATTAAGCACGTAGCATAAACAGATATATCTATCTATATCAAAGCATCTAAACAAGTAAACACATCAATACATTGCACAAATCAACCATAACACAAGATATACGTGGTTCACCCCCACCCTGGGGCTATGTCCACCAACTCTTCTTCTCTTTATTATCTATTGTCTAGCTTCTTACAGGCACAAAGAATCAGAAACCTACTCAGAATAGGACAGAATATCTACGCGCACTTCGCCAGATCCTCCTTCCCCAAGTAGATCTAGGCACAGAGCCTTACACAGTCTGCGCACAAAGCACTACAGATGACGTGCACTTAGCTCTACAAGTCTTAATCACGTCTTCTTTCACATAGCTAGTACTAGAACTCAGCCACTAGTCCCTACTTAGATCGCCTATATTTCTATTTATACATTACAAAATAGGCCTAAGAATGGGTAAACCCATGGGTCGACATCCCCATACCCGTTACATAACCCAAAAACCCAAAAATCCCTAAAGAGGGGCTGAGATCCCGCGATCTCTGCTTCTTCTTGCGCTCCACCTTCGACAGCCTATCAAACTCCCAAAAATAGGTCAAACATGACCAAGGATCCTCAAAACTTGTTCAAGAGATAACAGGCCCCCAACACTCACCTGTGACTTGTCCCGAGCCACTTTGATCTAGGTAGTTATTCCTCAAAAGCCTCAAGCTTGGCTCGAGCTTCTTTGACTTTTTGTTGGTTCCATGGCCTCTTATTAAGCGAACTCTTGCATGACTGCTTTGTTGACAGGTCTCGTTAGGTGTTGTTTAGCTGCAGTGACAACTTGCTCCAATTCTTCTCCTCAGCCTTTGATTTCTGAGAACAATTGGCAAGCCTCATCCTGTATAGGTTGGAGCCTCTTAGTCACTTCCATAACTCTACTCTGAATGGTGTGGACCTATTGTTGAGTAGTACGTTGCCCTTGGGATCGCTTCATCCTTTCAACAGCTTATAGGGGCTTCAACTGCACCTATATTGTTTCTGCTTGTTGCTTCACCTCCTGGAGTTGTGACTCCAGTGCCTTGAATTCTGGATTCTTAGTGAGTCTCTCATAAGTCTGGGCACTACGATCACTTAGTTTTTAACATTCCATGGAAAGGGCCTTTATTCTCTCAATTGTGCTTCGGTCAGTTGCATCTCTTTGATCCCTCACCTCCCGCGAAGTGTCGGGCACTGTTTGGAGCTCTAAGTCTGTTATTCTGTGTTGTAGCTGCTGGATAGTTTCTACGAGTTTCTCTACTTGATGTTCAAATCTATCTTCTACCTTTGGCTCTAAACGTGTCACGGAGCGAAGTTCTCTTTTGACTACTTCTTTTACTTTGATTTGCTCTGTGATCAACTATTCTTTTTCTTGTTGAATTTGTGCTTTATCCTCTTCAAAATTTGTCTGGAGAGAAACCTTCTCATGCTCTGCAACTAGGTGTTGTTCTATGACTACAGCTTGCACTTGCTTCAAGGCCTGGGTGGCTTTTTATGTTTCTTCCTGTGCGCGATGAAGGCGAGTTTCGGTTGCATCAACTAGTCTGCGGAGTTTGGCTGGCTCATCTCCCAACTTTGGTTCTTTCGACGGCAGGGGCACAGTGGACACTGCACGACTAGAAAAAAGAGCATGTCATACCCCTCAGAGTCTGACCTCGATTCTGTCATACATCTCCTCATGCTTGGCTTCTTGTTTCTCCAATATTTCCTGTGAGGCGTCATTTACAACTGCGATGATGAAGTCAAAGTCATCGACAGTGAGCAGAGTCTGCATCTTAGTCAATGTGGCTCTAGATTTCTTCTGGGAAGAGGGTTTCATGGGAGAAACCTTCCTCTTCTTCAAGGGATCAGCCTCATCTCTAGGAAGTGTTACTTTTCCTTGATTATGCCCATATTCTTTGTCACTTACCTCTTCTACTTTGTCATCATCCCCTTGGCCAAGTGATACTAAATTAGTCTTTTATGATGTGTTTCTTAAGTCTTGGACTTCTTCAGTCTTCTTCCTTCTATTGGGTCCAGGTGTATCATGTTCTTTGTGAGTGGCCTCTGAGTTGTTAAGTTTGGGGTCATACATCTCTGCAGGATCAGCGGGGTTAAGGATTTTTTTTGACTAGTTCTTAGTTATCTCCTTGAGGTCCTCTTCTGTGAGATTTTAGTACAACTGAAGCTCCTCCTTATGCTCGCCTGCTCGTGCGATGATATAGATGAAGTGTCGATCTGCACAAAAATTCATGAGGGGTCGGAACCACTGTAGGGTGTTTGGATTCATGTGAGGTTTAGCTTCGATATCCCTCTTCAGTTGGAGATAATACGTATGAAAAAATGTGTTTGACTACCACTGTTTTCCCATATCGCTCGAGTACCAAAGCATGGTGAACTTCGCAGCAAGCGGCTCGAACGACTCAATGTTCGGGAAGGTTTCACTTTCCGGTATATCCCAATAAATAAACGCTATGACGATCATGATCCAACTAAAGTGGAACTCATAGCCCTGATCCTGAGCTTTGTGATAGTCTAACTCCAACTGGTTGACTAGGTACTTCACCCAGTTCATCTGTATGCCTTCTACACATTTCCCCATGAGGTCAACAACAAACCCTATGACCTGTGTGGGCATGTTCTTCCTTACTAGCTTTCCTGCAATTAATTGGCATGCTAGGCGCACTATGCCATTCTAGATGGAAGCTACCTTTTGGCCTCACGTCCCCTTCTCAACATCATCATAGGTATCCTTGATATTGTGTGCTAATGCGTGATCTTTGGCTTTCCCTGGGTAAAAGTCATGTGGGTCAGGTCCTTGCATGCTCAATCTGTTGATCCTATGGATTAGCATCGGATTGACTGTGATACATCGGTCTAGCCATAATTAGCTGCCATGGTAACATGAGAGTAGGATCTTAACATAGGCGTTGACCTCCTGGTGTAGTTCAAAATGTGGGATCTTCATTACATTCAAAAGGGTGGACTATGTGAGGTTCATCGTCCACGGTTGGGGGATTATTTTCGAGTTCTTCCCCTTCATCCTAGTCAAGTATTTATACGGGGTGAGCATGTTATGGTTCTTGCAGTCTCCTAGGTTGAAGTCGTTGAACTTCAATGTTGCGATATTTTCCTGCTGCATTCTAACTGCACGTATCCCCTTCAGGAGGTACGCAGTAACCATGGTGTAGACAAAATATCCTGGCACACTATCACGAATCACCGTGTCGTCCAGGGGCGAGGTGTAGTCAGGTAAGATGGTCAGGATTAGCTTCACATTGGCTAGGTAATATTTGTGGTTAGTTCTCTTTTCTATGACGACTTGGGATGCACTGGATCCGCGAGAAGTTGACGGAGAGGCTTGTAGTCCTCTCGTCGATGATGCTTGAATACTTGCAGACATTACTTTCTCGGCCATGAGATCGATGAGAACTTATTCGACGAGTTTCTCTGCGGCACTGAGCTCATCCGACATACACGCTTACATCAGATCGATGAATGAGTGCGCAAAACAATAGAACTAATGTTGATCACAGCGCGGTAGCAATGAGTTATCTATGATACAATTCCCAAAAGTGTTCTCTGTGCAACAGTCGATGGAATAAGTAGATAGAAATGTAACGGATCTTTCCAACAGACAAGAGAGCTTCATTAATTCAGTTTTGTTCATTACGATGTGGTCCCAACGGTCTGATGGTGCGATTTATGGCCATAATTGTTGTTCTATCCATTCAAGGCATCAGTCTAACAGTTATATTGTTTCCAACAGCTATATTTCTTCACCATGGCAATGTTCCATGTAGCGTTGTTCTGATATCCTGGCGAAGTTCCAGTTTTGTAAATTTTCCTTCTGCGAAGTTCCCTCTGGAATCTTTTGTAATTTTTTGATATTTTCTCTCTTCTTACTGGGATTTCTATCCTTTTTCCCAGTTATCTTGGTCTCTTTATTCCTCTTTCCATTATGATTCTTATCTCCTCTTGGCATAGTAACTTCGCATTGTTGAGATTCTTTCCTAGGATTCAGGGGAAATACTTCTTCTCTATCTAGGGAAGGTGTTTCAGTCTCTTGTGATTCTTCCTGTGTTCTTCCAACTTCAACATCCATGGTTCTAAATAGCTTCGATTTGTTCTCTTGTTCTTCAATCAAGTGTGTGATCCTCCTAGTCATGAAATATTTCAATTCTTGCTTCTTCTACTCTAAGACTTTTTCTTCTTTCCTTCTGTCCTGATCCTTTCTGATCCAAGGTTTTCCTAGTAACATAGCAAATGGGGCGATGTTCTCAATAAATTTAACAACCTCAAAATCTTCCTCTGTCGAAGTTCCCTGAGAATTCATAGATATCTAGGTAAGTATTTCACATAGGGTTTTCAGCTTTCCTCTAAATAATCCTATTCCTCTTAATGAAGGAATCATAGCAATCTTTCCTAAAATTTCCTAAGTTCTTTCTGTCATGATATTCACCTGTGTTTCCTCATCTACAATACAGTCAATGTCGAATTCTCCTATTCTTACTTCTCTTTTCTCTTTCTCTTTTAAGATCTATGATAGATTAGTATCTCTGTGATCATTCAGGGTTTCTTTCATCTATAATAGTACAGTCTCTGATTCCTTCTTGGGTTCTTCCATGGTCTTAGTTTCTTGACCTTTCTCAGGGTCTACTTGTTCCATATTCATTCTTTCAAGCTTAGCAATCATTCTAGGTTAATCCAAAACTTCTTGATCCATAGATTTACAACAAAGACAACTGGGTATTCTACCAGGGCATTCCTTAGCAAGATGTCTCGGTCTTCTGCAACTGTAACAAAGATTTAATCCTCTCTTTCTCTTAAATGATCCCCAACCTTTCTTGTATTGTGCACTAGGATCACAGTAGCTAACCTGCAAAAAATTCTTTCTAGGGTCCTGCATCCATTTATTAGTCCAAACATTCTTTCTATGCATAGGAATAACATATCTTTCACTATTCTTATCAGATATACTCATATCAAATTTTCTTTCTTCTAGTTGCACCCTAGTTTTTAGGCTAGGAAAAAATTTATCAAACATACCTAGATCCATATTCTTGAAACAAAAATTTCCACTTATCTTACTTTCGGCAGAGCAAAAAGCTTCCAGATCTAAAACTTTTCACTATTCTTACCTCTATTAGAGCACAAAGTGTTCATATCTTACCTCTTTCTTCAGATATGCCTCCTTCCTTAGCACAGAGCTTCGCAAGTCAAGCAGTGGATCTACACACAGAGCTTTCTTTCTCTTTTCTTCATATCAGACTTATTTTCTTAGCACAAAGCTTCACAATCCAAGTAGAGTACTGCGCACTAGGGAAACAGATCTACACACGGAGCTTTCATAGTTTCCGGTCAGATCTTCGCACAGAACTTCTTCTTCCTCAGTTCCCAGCAATCATAGTTTCAAGTCCTGGAAATGAAACCATTTGTTGGCACAAGGGCAGACCCAGGGTTCAACTCTCAAGAGCGCACCAACAAAACCCTAACTACCGACCCTTTCGGCAACACCTATGAAGCAGATGAAGTCTCACCCGAGGTAGAGGCAGGGGTGGTTGCAGGACTCTGATGTCTGCAACTTAGCTAGGACATATATCTATGAATATAACACCTTATCAAAGCACTTAGCACTTACAGTTCATCAGTATTAATCCAGTATCTACTTCACGGACAAAACCCTAAGTACAGAGCATCGCAGTATTCAACCAGATCTAGTATGTTCAAGCACTAAGCACATCCACATAGGTTAGATCTAGCATTCATCCATATTATTAAGCACGTAGCATCAACAGATATATCTATATATATCAAACCATCTAAACAAGAAACACATAAACACATCAATACATTGCACAAAGCAACCATAACACAAGATATACGTGGTTCACCCCCACCCTGGGGCTACATCTACCAACTCTTATTCTCTTTATTATCTTCTATCAAGCTTCTTACAGGAACAAAGCATCAGAACCCTACTCTGCATAGGACAGGATATCTGTGCGTACTTCGCCAGATCCTCCTTCCCCAAGTAGATCTAGGCACAGAGCCTTACACAGTCTGCGCACAAAGCACTACATATGACTTGCACTTAGCTCTGCAAGTCTTAATCACGTCTTCTTGCACATAGCTACTACTAGCACTCAGCCACCATTCCCTACTTACATCGCCTAGCTTTCTATTTATACATTAAAAAATAGGCCTAAACATGGGTAAATCCATGGGCCGATATCCCCATACCCGTTACATAACCTAAAAACCCAAAAATCCATAAAGAGGGGTCGAGATCCCGCGATATCTTCTTCGTCTTATGATCCACCTTCGACAGCCTGTCGAAGTCCCAAAAATAGGTCAAACATGACCAAGGATCCTCAAAACTTGGTCAAGGGCCAACAGTCCCACCCGCCCCTTTTCATTTTCCCTCTTCATCATGGCCCACACACGTAGCCAAGACTTGGAAGCTCACTTCAATACCTTGTCCTCTAATTTCATAAAGACCCAATAAGAAGTGAGGCAGCTTAGTGCCAATTTTTCCACAATCAATAAAAACATGAATTCCTCCATTGACACCAAAATGGAAACCATCAAACAGGACCTCGCTACCCATCTTTCATCCTTTGCTACCCAGCTTGAATCCTTCACTACAACGATCTGTGCCAAGATGAATATCCATGTAGATATTCCCTCCTATGACCCATCTTTGCACTCCGAAGGTGAAACTTCCTCTAATTCCTAGAATTTTCATCTCCATCACTTTCAGCGTGACCTACGCCTTCCGCGTGTGGATGTGAACAAATTTGATGGCTCAGATCCCACTTGCTAGGTAACTCAAATGAAACATTATTTCTCTTTGTATGGCATTGCAAATGAATTGGCCAAACTCTGGTATGGTGTTCTCCATCTAGATCAAGAACGTTGGAAATGGTGGCAATGGAGAAAAAATGCCTGCCAAGGGTATGTGGCCTAGACACAATTTGTGGCAGATCTTTATGAACACTTTGACACTTGTTGATGATTAAAATCTCCACAAGGAATTTCATCCGCAAAGTATTGTTAAAGCCTATTATTTAAACGATGTTGATAATATAATACTAGTAGGTGGGACCCCTTATAGACTGGAGGATCGGAGATAGTCATATCACACATTTTTTGTTGGTGTTTTGATGTTTCTTACAGGGTCATATATGATCGACAATGTAGTCTTGGTTTCAATTTGACATAGTGACAGGTGGATGATGCATTTTATGGGATGTTTTGTTATTCAAAGCTTTATTTTTATGTTATGAGTGGCATATATTTACAGTTGCTATGTTTAATCATGTCACCATGATTCATTACCTGGCTACGCATGCACAAGAAATATGTTAGTAATGACATAACCAAAACAAAAGGAAGAAACTTATGAAAAAAATCCTAAAAGAAAGGATCTATGTTTATGCTATGTTAGAAGTTATTTGCAAATGAAAATGTAAAACATGTTAGTGTTAGTCCTAACTATTACATGGTTGGTTAGTGGCTATGTGAATTGCATTTGAGTTATTGTGGGCGCATATGATATGGCAATGCATATGGTATGGCATGAGAAATTGGCAATGGTTAACGTGAAGGTTTTGGGTGGCGCATTTGGCAAGGAATATGGTCACAGATTTCAATAGTTTGGAAATTGATTACATGGTTTTAATGCATTAGTGAGTGTTGGTTGTCTTGTACTTCGGAATTGAATAGAAGAGGAGATGGAAGAAACGTGCATTAAATGCACATCACTCCATACTCCCCCCATCAGGCCATC
>WSFP011497782.1:0-14155 GCA_009831015.1 Picea engelmannii
TAACTCATACCGTTACCCATCAAACAAACTTGGGTCCATTACCCAAACCTGGGGTCTCCAACTTCTCATGGCCATAACTCTCTAACCATGAGGAATTATGTGACGTTCCACATACCACCAGAAATGACATGACAAGCACTATCTATATAGGATATTTTCCCTAACAAATTCACTGTCCTTCATCTCATTATTCCACAATTAAGCATGGGTTCTCTTACTCCACGAAGCATCTTCCCGTGAGGGCTTTCACCATAAGGGGACCACTTTTGAGTTCATCCATATTTACTTCTTATCAACCATGAAAAAACAATAATGAGTCATATTTACATCAAACAATATTGGTTCCATTACCTAAACCTTTGTGCTACGGGGCTTTCTTCAAGGGTTGACATCAATGACAACCAACTTTAATCAACAGACTGGAGATAGGTCTTGTCCTATCAATCCCTTGGCTACACATGAGGTTTATGCCGAGGGTAATATGGCAACTATCACTGAAACTGTACCGATTAATATCTACAGAACCCCTGGCATTGTGAAGAATGTTTTCGTTGGAGCCGACTATTCCCCCGAAGAGATTCAAATCTACACAGACTTATTTAAATAATTCCACGACGTTTCCGCCTGGTCTTACGAGGAAATTCCAGGCATTGATCCAAAAATAGTCGAACATAAAATCACAACTTATCCTGATGCCAAGCCAGTTCGACAGAAGCTTCATCCAGTTAATCCCAGGAAAGCAACAACTATTAAGATTGAAGTAGAGAAACTACTCAAAGCAGGTTTTATCTATCCTATCCATTTGACCCAATGGGTGTCAAATCATGTGCTGGTCAACAAGAAATAGGGCATGATTCACATATGTACGAATTTTTGTGATTTGAACAAAGCCTGTCCAAAAGATAATTTTCCCACACCATTCATTGACCAGATAGTCGATGAATACGCTGGTTGCGAGGCTTTTTCTTTCATGGATGGTTTTTTGGGATATAATCAGATACAGATCAAACCCGAAGACCAACACAAAACAACTTTCATTTGTCCATGGGGTACATTTGCCTATCGTAAGATGCCTTTTGGTCTCAAAAATGCTGGAGCTACCTTCTGGCGGGCCATGTCTTTTGCTTTCCATGATCTCAAGCATATAGTCGAAGTCTATTTAGATGATTTAGCATCATGATATCGCAAGAGAACAGATCATCCCACACACCTCCGACTTATCTTTGAGCGATGTCGCTACTTCCAGATTCGCTTGAATCCAAACAAATGCAGCTTTTGCGTAACGTCAGGATGAGTGCTTAGTTTCATAGTCTCAACAACAGGGATCATGGTTGATCCTCTCAAGGTGGAGGCAATACTTCAGTTGCCTCCCTCGCGTACAATGCTTCAGCTTCAAAGTTTACAGGGAAAAACAAACTTTTTGAGGTATTTCATAGCCAACTATGCCGAGATCACAAGGGGATTTATGCTTTTGCTAAAGAAAGACGTCCCTTTTCATTGGGACGAAGCCGCTCAACACTCTTTCAACGCATTGAAACATGCCCTCACGACTGCCCCTCTGCTCCGACCATCTAATTATAACAAGGATTTCTTATTGTACTTGGCTACGACAGAGTTGACTATCGGTATGGTCTTAGTTCAGGAGGATGAATTCCTCTCAGAATATGTGATTTATTACCTGAGTTGAGGCCAAGTTGGACCAGAACTCAATTATTCCCATATTGAAAAATTGGCATTGGCAGCCGTTCATGCTATTCAACGGTTCTGTCATTATATTTTGTTTCGCAAGACCACTCTCATTGCTGTTGTGAATCCATTTCAATACGTATTAACACGACGCATCATTGGCGGGAAGATTAGTCGATGGATAGTTGTCCTCCAGGAATTGCGAAATCCAAAAAGTCACTGGTCTTTACGGAACTCATCTCGGAACTTTCGGTTGAATCTGGTGAGGTTATGCCCGAAGAGTCGCCTATCAGAGGAGACATGTTTTTGATGGCATCTTTGGATCCCTGGTATGGAGATATACTTGTCTATATCCAGACTTTGAAGTGCCTCACCTCTGTTTCTCGCGATGAGCGTCGCCGTATACGCCATCAGGCTAAGAACTATCTCATACTCGATGACACTTTGTATCGCCGAGGTGTAGATTGCATCCTTCGTCGATGTCTCACTCATGAAGAAGTAGTTATCATGCTTAATGAATGCCATACTGGAGCATGTGGCAGTCATTTATCTGGGTTGGAAACAACCCCAAAAAATTTACGAGCCGGTTACTTCTGGCCAACGTTAATCAAAGATTGTATTGAATCGGTCAAGAAGTGCCACCCGTGTCAGATCTTCTCTTGGAAGATGAGGGCACATCCCGCTCCCATGTTTCCTGTCATCACAGTTGGTCCCTTCACCAAGTGGGGGATTGATTACACTACATGCAACCCTCCTTCAACAAGGGGGCACCGTTATATCATTGTAGCCGTAGACTACTTCACGAAGTGGGTCGAAGCTATGCCAACATTTAAAGATGATGGAGAGACTGCAACTCTCTTTTTGTTCAACTAGATAATCACAAGGTTCAGCATCCCGAGAGAGATTGTCATTGACCATGGAAGTCACTTTCAGAACCAAATGATGACCGAATTAACATCAAATCTTGGGTTGCGGCAAGAACATTCGTCACCCTACTACCCCCAAGCAAATGGTCAGGTGGAAGCTGTAAATAAATCTCTTAAGACCATCCTACAACGAATGATCAATTCGGCCAATTCAAATTTGCATTTAATGTTATACTCGACATTATGGGCTTACCGAATGTCTGTTAAGACTGCAACTGGTTTCTCACCTTTTCAACTCATTTACGGGCTGGAAGCAGTCTTGCCTATAGAATGTCAGATCCCGTCCCTAAAATTGGCAGTATAGTTACTGCTAGACACTTCTCCACTTGAAGAGTGATTATTATACCTTGAGTAACTCAATGAGCAACGTCGTGATGCATCCCTGGCCAATGAGGCTCACAAACAAAAATTCAAGTGTCAGTATGATCGATCCATTCGCCCTTAGATTTTCTTTGAAGGTGACCTTGTCCTAGTCTATGACCAGGATAAGGACTCCATAGGGGCAGGCAAATTCAAACCCATGTGGTTCAGACCTTTCATCGTAAAAGAGATTCTAAAAAAGGGTGCTTGTCGTCTGGTAGACTTTGAGGGAAATGCTTTGGCAGAGCCTAGAAATGGGCTCTACCTCAAGAAGTATTACTCATAGGTAGGTCACCTGGGGTAACTTTTTGTAACATATGTATAGTCTTTGTACTATTACTTTCTGGTTTCTTTTGGTTTTATGGACGTGTCGTTTTTGATGTTATCTTTTGTCACTGTGGCAGATGTCAAGTGAATCAGAGGTGTTCGTTGGGTACGCAGACGACGCTAGCTGGCACACTCGGAGGCTTGCCTCCGTAGCTTGGGTAATTTTTACACCTCAGGGCCAGTTATTATCCTCAGGAGGTATATGTTTAGGCGACACCAAAAACAATGTCGCCGAATACAACACAGTTACTGAGTTGCTTTGTAACGCTCTGTCATTTGGTATCTCTCACCTCCGAGTCTTTTTAGACGCTCAGTTGGTTGTGTCTCAGTTAAATAGAGTCTACCGTGTTCATGATCCTACTTTACAAAGACGATTCCTTAGGGTACGTCTCTTAGAATGAAGCTTTGATTATATTACATATGTTCATGTTCCTAGGAGATTAAATCAAGTCACAGATACTCTAGCTAATCAAATCTTAGATTGGCATCTCGCACACATATAAGAAAGACATATACATGCACATGTAAATACATTTTTAAAGGCAAAAATAATCCATAAGACATAAAAATCCATATATAATATCCAAATCATCAGAGTACGTAGGTGGGCGCATGCGCCTCACAATGGAGGCCAATCAACTCCGATATGTTTGAGGCCTAGAGGGAAACGTACGGAAGTTGACTGGTTCCCCTCGCCGGGAGAGGCCAGTCAAAAAGTATATGTCCTCTATCGTTGGCACCAATGACTGCCCCTCTAGCATAAAGGCCTCTGCGTCGGGATGCCAATAATCAACCAAGGCATTCCATAGCCTAGGTTTTGCTCGCATGAAAGGACATAGGAAGAATTTTAGCAACGCACATTGCATCAAGGCAACAACAACATTAAGGTCCTCCCCAACCAACACACTAATATCCTCATGCTCTCTTTCCCTCTAGTGAACATACATCCTGCAAGAAACCAAGTTCATGAGGCTTAACCCTTGCTCTTTTTTTCCCATTAAATGAAGGGTCCACACGGGCTGTAATGATGACAGTCGCGTGTACACGCGTGCAGTTTTTCCTCTACCCGAGTGTACATGTGTGCTGTCATAAGACAACCCGTGTGGACTTAGGGTCGACTTTTTAAAGGTCGACGCCCCTCCAAAAAATAAAATTAAATGCATAAAGAAAGATTTAGATTGCAAGAGGAGAGAGTTTATACTTACTTGGTCCAAGCAGATGGTTGTTTTGTCCATCGAAGTTCCCGAAATCAACTCTTTTCACAAAGGGGTAGTTTTGGCTTTTAGTCAATTTCTGAATTAACAATGGTGATAATGAGCTGCCAACTTCTATTTATAGAGGTTTTGGCCTCTTTTTGTCAAATTTCAGACCCTTTTGTCATTTTTTCTAAACTGAAAATAATTTAAGATGGTTCAAGAGTCTTCTTTGGATGATCACGGGAGGTATTACTTTGGGTATTGGGAATATTTTTTGAGATTTGGGGCTTTTTGACGGTCCTTTGGTAAAAAGTAATTTTTTCCAACTCGTTGCATTTAAGTCAGGATTCCACCTCCACTTTCTGCATCTCGTTGTCTTTTCCGCTTTGCCATAGGATCGATCCCACCAAGTTGCGACAGAAAACTATTATTGCTGCTTTAGAAGTGTCGTAATTTGGTGGTAGAGTTTACCATAACATGGATGTCCTAGGTAGATCCTGGTTGCATTTTGGTGTCCATGCTGTCACTAACGACTATAGGCTCGAGAGTCTCTTCTAGTTTTTCTTGATTACGAATTTGAGTCTCATTTGCATGATTCCTTATCACTCTTGACCTCACCCTCGGGACTCCCAAAATATAACGGGTCTTCTTTTAAGCCCTTTTCAGACCCTCTAAACATGAAAAAATTGCCGAGTGATCTTGTGGCCTTTCACGCTCGTTAAATTGAAATTTGAAGTCACATCTATCTGGCGGTAGTTTACCCCTTTTTTGGTCCAGACAGTCAACTGTACGAACAAAGGTATACTCTAGAGGCCTCAGATCTCTAGAAGAGTACCCTATGGTATAATTTTAACCCTTTCTCGGGCCTGAGGGAATAAATTTATGAAAAGGGAACCCCCACAGAGTCCATAGTTAAGCTCTTTTCAGACTCCCTAAAATTGAAAAGATCGTCAAGTGACCTTATTCTTTCATACTCGTTAAAATGTTCCAGAAGAACATTCCTGACGGAGTCCATAGTTAAGCTTTTTTCAGACTCCTTAAAAATGAAAAAATTGCCAAGTGATCTTGTCTTTGTCACACTTGTTAAAATGGTTTTGAATAGATGTCTTTTCGGTGCTAATTTACCCCTTTTTCGAATCGACTAGACTACCTTCGAAAAAGGTACCACAGTGGAGTATTCTTTTCCATTTTTTCAGACTCTCTAAACATGAAAAACGACCAAGCTTACCTTCTCTGGGCTCGTTAAACTTACATTGAAGGACGTTACCATTATGTGTCTTATTAATCACATTTGCATACCCTCGTCTTTGGCCTAATGCCATCTCCATGTTGCTCTCAATCGAACCATTTGAAACATGCCTTATACACAAGCCTTGTAGCACTTTGCCTTTGCGTCTTAACACCTTTGGCCCCAGGAGGGATTTTTTCTGAGTGTCCTTGATTTGAACATTAGTCTTGTCCTTGTGCCTTGAACTCGTATGTTTGCGACACTCATTCCTCCTTTGTAACATAGCATTCTTTTATTGTTTTTCCAAAATTATTGAAAAAGACAAAAAAATCAAATATACCCCAAAAGGAGGAAGGGAAAAGTATTTTCTTTGTGTTGGCAGCACAATGAGACGCCCTTGGAAAAAGCACATCCTTTCGTTTGTTCTTCAAGCTTTGGGATTTAATATGAACTTAAGAACCTGTTCTCACTACATAGAGCTGTGTCCTCCTCCATTTGGTTATTCTTCCAAACATATGGAGAGTTTGTGTTGCCTCGTGCATCATGAACTTATGTCAATGCCATGCTGCCTGAGTCTCATCATTTGTTGTGCTATTGTCCAAGGGAAGTTTTTACCAAGCCTAAGTTGGCCCCTCTGTAGTTTGTCTCTTGCCCTCATGCCCGACCATCCTGAAAGTCCAATCAAGTCTTTTTTCGAAATTAATGGAGCCTTCAGTCCGATCATCAAGATTCTCTAGTCCATGATCGACGAGCCATCGAAGACCTCTGGGTAGTGAGGTCATACACTCATGTTACACTCCTACTAGAGTTTTGAAGATTTTGAAGTTGTTTCTCGGGCTCTGAAGACCTCATCTCCAGCCATCAGACCTTATCAACTTCTAGAAGATGGTACTATACATGTATATCTTTTTTGATTTCAAGATGTAGCTCCGCTGTGTATTTCTAGCGGCTACACTTTATATAGTTATATGACATGGATCTACAATGTATTTGATTGGTAGCCATGATTTTATTTCATCTTGAGCATGGGTATGCCCGCCTTAGTGAGACAATTATTATTTTTCAGATGGAACCTCCCGATTTCTGGTTCCTGGGCTCATTTATTTGGAACGTTGGTGAAGATTGATAATGCATTTCGGCCATCAGATGCTCTTCTGACCTCACACATTAGGGGGCATCTGTTATAACCCTAATTTGAACCATATATACTTACCTGGCATCAGGCCATCTCAGACTCCTTCTTTTCCAAAACACTAATGAACAATTCTTCTTAAAAACCCCCTTTATAAAGGCCCACATGCCCTGATCCATTATTGCATGCGTGTACAAACTAGCTGCCCCAATACAGTCCGCGTGTACCTACAAAAGCACGGAAAATGGAAAGTTGCTAACGGAACACATAGCTTTGGGCAAGTTAACTAAACCTTTCGGCCATGCATGGCCGGTCATTCGACCAAATACCTAGCTCTTTCTAGCGTATAAAAGAAGGGGTAAGGGTCCCATTTGAAAGGAGGAAAATCATAGTAAAGAGACTATACCCAATTGAGAATTCCCCTTGTCCCAACCTTTAGCCATCCTTGTGCAAAGAGAATTATAGAGCAAAGTAGTTGGAGGATAGTTGAAGAGGAGCCCAGGACTAGTTTCAAGGAGTAGTGCTGATCACATATTGTAAGTTTACTCTTGTGAAGATTAATACAAAAAGGAATACTTTTCCCGTCCCGCCATATCACGTGTTCAAGTTGAATGCTTATTTTATGATATTGTCACAACTAACTCAACAATTAATATATGAAATTCATGTTCGCAGCTTTTTGTTTGTTCATGTGTGAATGCAGGTCAACTTTGGGAGGAGGCTTGCAATTGAAGAGTGAGTGAAAGAAAAGGGATTGAAATCAAACAAAGGACTTAAGGTAGAGTTACCGAATCTCATTTACACCTTTGTATTGCATGAATGTGGGGTTTTGTGTTGGGAAAATAGGAAAGAGTAGAGGCCTTTGAAATGGTCACTTTCTGCATGCATGATTAGAGCCCTTAAATGCTATGTCCGTAGGAGGGATTCCCACTCACAACAATGGTAGAGGCATGTAATATGACATTGAATGCGCAAAACAAGAGTCTTCACAGGATATTGGGGGACAAGAAACCAAAGGAGGAGTTCTCAGGAGTGAAACCAGAGATAGGACATCTGAGGATCTTTGGTTGTCCAATCTACATCCATGTGCCTGTGGAGAAGAGGATGAAGCTAGAGCCTTAAGGACATAAGGGTATATTTATGGGGTATAACAAGACCTCAACAACTTAAAATATCTTCATTCCATCGCAATGGAAGATGGTTGTGAGTAAATATGTTAAATTCTAGGAGAACTTAACATCTAGGATATCTCAAGAGTCATCAACAATGATAGAGGATGAGGAGAAGTAAGATCCAAAGGATGAGCAACAATATGAAATTCATAATTCAGGTGGGAAGGAGGACTTATCTCCTTCTAGTCATGTTAGGATACCTAGGTGGCTATTGCAGACATTGAAGGATGTTGGTGAGGCATCTAAGAGTGCGATTAGAGAGCGCAGGCCTTCGAAGAAATTTCTGAACTATATAAAGCTTATGAGTAGCATCATTGATGTTGAGCTTTCCATATTTGAGGAAGTAGTAGATCATTAGCTATATAGGGATGCCATGGTAGAGGACTACACCTCTATTATGAGGAATGATGTTTGGGACATAGTGTCAAGACCAGAGGGGAAGTCAGTTGTGAGTTCTAGGTGGCTCTACAAGATCAAGCATGATGCAGATGGTAGCATCGAGAAGTTCAAGGTGAGGTTTGTGCCGAGAGGGTTATCCCAGAAAAAGGGAGTGGACTATGAGGAGACATTTGCTCCATTCACTAGGTATGATTTTATTCAATCTATTATTTCTATTGCTTCAGTTATGTGGTGGAGGATACATAAGATGGATGTGAAAACAACTTTCCTCGACATGATCATTGAGGAGGAAGTATACATAGAGAAACCTCAGGGATTTGAGGTACATGGGAGGGATTCTCATGTGTGTAGGCATAATAAATCCTTGTATGGACTCAAACAGGCACCCAGGGCGTGGTATTCTAGGATTGACATATACTTGCAGAGTATGGGATTTACCAAGAGTGAGGCAGGCCCTAACTTATACTTCATACTTGTTGGAGAGGATCCTCTCATCTTAGTTCTATACATTGATGATTTATTTCTCACAGGTGTAGAGGAGATTATTGTAGGGTGCAAAGCAGATTTAGCTAGTGAGTTTGAGACGAAGGACATTGGCTTGATGATTATTTATTTGGATTAGAGATATGGTAGGTATTAGGAGGGATCTTCCTTGGACAAGGGAATTATGAAGTTGAGATCTTAAAGAGATTCAGGATGGAGGACTATAGACCGATCGCTACACGTATGGTTACCAATTTGAAGAAGGTGGTGATTTCAGATTCATAGTTGGTAGATCCCATGATATACAGGAGGCTGATAGGGTCCTTGATGTATTTGGTCAACACCAGGCCAATTATTTTTTTGTTGTGAACACCTTGAGTCAGTTCATGGTGGAGTTGAGGTAGGTGCATTGAATCGCAACAAAACATGTTCTCATGTACTTGAGAGGTACAATGGAGTATGGATTAAGATATCTTGGAGGAGATGGAGTGGAGTTGCAGGGATATACAAACTCAGATTAGGCAGGGAGTGCAATAGATAGAAAGAGAACCTCAAGGTGTTGTTTCAACTTAGGATTAACAATGATTACTTGGTTCAACAAGAAGCATACTTTTGTAGTACTCAGTTCAATAGAGGTATATTATATGGCAATGAGTATGTCCATTTGTGAAGCCATTTGTCTTTGCAAATTGCTTACATGTTTATTTGATAACAAGTTGGATCCTACGACGATATATTGTGATAATCAGAGTTGTATCAAACTCTCAGAGAATCCAATATTCCATGACAGGTCCAAGCATATAGAGATCAGATACCACTTCATCTAGGATAGGATCCAGAAGGGAGTAGCGAAGCTTCAATATATTTCCATAGATGAGCAGGTTGTAGATATTATGACCAAACCCTTAGAGAAAGAGAAGTTTGTGTTTTTTAGAGATAATCTTGGATTCGTGCATAATACCTTCTTCGCTAAGGGGGAGTGTTGATGCATGTAGCATCGGACATTTATTTCTGCATAGGCTTGATGTCTAACATGCAAAAGTCATCTAAAGCCTTCTATCTTAGTAAATTTACTTTAATTAAAGGAATTATTAAAATAAATTGCTTTGATTAATTAATTATTTGAATTAATTGGGTTGTTTAAGGAAATGCTAAAAGTAATTAGCATGTAATCTTGATCTCAAGTGAGATGAAAAGTAATCTCAACTGTCAATCACTTTGGAGATTAGGGTTAGATTATAACTCAAGATTATAAGAGAAAGGCTAGGGTGAAGGAGGAAGACACTTGATACTTGTGTTGAGAGAGTTGACACAGAGAAGGTTGGATCACAAAGGATTTTGATTTAAGGATATCTTAGATAGGTGGAGAAGGACTTCCACCTAGAGATCAGATCAAGGAGAAGAGAGAATAAAGGTTGTCGCAAGTGGTTTCAGTTAGGAGAACCCACATGAAAGCATTGCATCATACAGAGTTTGATGTACATGATTTTTGTACATGCACGTGGGTGCTAGTGGAGAGAGACGTGTATACGTGGGCATGCTTAAGTACATGCATTTACATATCAAAAAGCGTTCAGTTATGGGTTGTACAATAGACCAGACTTTGCCAGGTTTGTCTGCAGATGTATTTGTCTTAGTGGGCCATTATCCCTATTATGAGAGCCTTGATTTTAGCATAATAAAATAATTCTCAACACTGGTTTTTCCCCTCGGGTTTTTTCAGGGGTATCTACCAAAAAATATTGGTGTTTATGTGTGCATGATTTGGTTTCCAGTTTTTGCTTCCACTAGATTTATTGAGTTGAATAGTTCAACAGTGTATTTTTGTTTTATGAGCTATTGATTTGATTTGCAGTATGAAAATCACTAGATAACAAGATACCTAGGTGCCAGAGTAAGAGGTTTTCAACATAGACACCACATATTTCTCTTGTATCTGGTCAGTCACCCAACTGTTGGGACATATTTTTGGCATATTTTCTTTTAAATGATCAGGATAAGGTATACTTCCACCGTTCAACCATCTGAATGCTTTCCTATCACTATCTTATTTCCTTCTTTTCTCTTCATACAACACGATCCATGGTTGCGTTGCCTCCACTTTGTAAAGAACAAATTCATTGATGGCATCAAATTCTAAATTCGCTGATGTATACACAAATTCAAAACGAATAGCATGAGATCAAATATATATGATCAACTTAAATAATGAATTTATTGATGGAATCAATTTCTAAATTTATTGATGTTTAAAAGAATTTAAAACAAATAACATGGGATGAAATATATATTATCAATTTCAATGTAAACAATTTCTTCATACTAATTTGACAAAATATAACTAACTTACTCTTTATCCAACACATTTTCCCATCTGTTTGGAGTAGCTCCCCTTCCCTTTTGTCCTCATCTTGATGGTCATCCCAAACGACTGCCTCTATTGTGTCATCAATTTGCTTGATGTACTCACTGGCATAATAGAATGACTTGTATACTATGTAACCTTCTTCCATAGAGCCCTCTGGTTTTTCCCTTTGTCGAACAAACCCTTTCAATTTTTTCATGTACCTCTTTAAGAAGAACATCAAACAACATGAGAGCACCCTAGCGAATTCAACCTCATCATATAGGTGAATTAGAAGATGGACTTGCAAGTCCATAAAACTCATGGGAAGTTCCTTCTCAAACATAAAAACTATCTCAACTATCTCTCAACGCCACCATGGAATGCTATCCATATGAATCTCCCTTGATCTAATCCAACATACAAATGCAAATAATTTCGATATGGCATGTCGCAGGTCCTGGGGGAAGTCATGGTTCACACAACTATGCATGAGCAAAGGACAATGACACTACAAAATATACACACACATCATTAATTTCCATAAGAGTGCATGACACATTTTTACCGATGTCAATATAAAAGAAGAATCATGTATTGAACATACATACCCTTAGAAGGTTCATATGGCCATGTGATTTCAACCCCGATAAATTCCCTTCAATAGTGAAGCAACTTCATAGTGTCGACCCATATAAAAAAGGTGCCTTCACACCCAATATAACATCCTTCACCATAAAAAGATCATATTTCTTCAAAATCCACGGGACACCACCTTCTCTAAAAGACCAAGAGGGACCAACCGCTTCTCTAGTTTTATTTCCTGGCCAATGTCTCTTTTTATCATTTGAAGCAATAAGATCTCTCCTGAAAACCAATGTGTCGCTTTTATTCCATGATGTGTGCCTCCATTAAGAATATGAAACATTTTTGAATATATGCATGGGATCTAGTAAGTGGTCAATCTTAAGATGCTCCCAATATGGAAGCTCATTTTCATTTTCATCCCAATGGGGATTTTCTCAACACAGGTGTCAAAAAAGTTAGGATCATCGAACATAGGTTCCCCATTTGAATAAAACAATTATGCCATTTCCTTCTCCTTCTCTGTGTCATATGCCCTATTCCAATACGTTGATGTCATTATTTCAGGTCTCCGGGTTCTCTATGGTTTACCATTGAAAGCATATGCAACTCTTCTATAAGGGTGGTCTTATGTGAGGAATACCCTCAAACAATCATATACTAGCTTTTGTAGGTGGTTGGACCACCTAGCCTTTATATAAGGTCCAGAAATCTTACATCCATGATACCCTTTTGTTACGAGACCTGTGATGTTAACATATACATATCATGTTAGTGTCAAAATAAAAAATATAGTTGCACCAAGTGAAGTATGGAAAATAAAATTACATATATAAACAAATCAATGAACATTCTTACTAGAGAAAACTCCTAGGACTGAATTAATTGGGTTGTTTATGAAAATGCTAAAAGTAATTAGCATGTAATCTTAATCTCAATTGATATGAGAAGTAATCTCAATCGTCAATCACTTTGCAGATTAGGGTTAGATTATATCTCAATATTATAAAAGAAAGGCTAGGGTGAAGGAGGAAGACACTTGATACTTTTGTTGAGAGAGTCGACACACAGAAGGTTGGATCACAAAGGATTTTGATTTAAGGATATCTCAAATAGCTGGAGAAGGACTTCCACCTAGAGATCAGATCAAGGAGAAGAGAGAACAAAGGCCGTTGAAACTGGTTTCAGTCAGGAGAACCCACATGAAATCATTGCATCATACAGAGTTTGATGTACATGATTTCTATCCATGCACGTGGGTGCTAGTGGAGAGAGACGTGTATACGTGGGAATGCTTAAGGACATGCGTTTACATCTCAAAAAGTGTGTAGTTATGGGTTGTACAATAGACCAGACTGTGCCAGTTTTGTCTGCAGATGTATTTGTCTTAGTGGGCCATTATCCCTATTATGGGAGCCTTGATTTTAGCATAATAAAATCATTCTCAACGCTGGTTTTCCCCCTAGGGTTTTTTCAGGGGTATCTACCCAAAAATATTGGTGTTTATGTGTGCATGATTTGGTTTCCGATTTTTTCTTCCACTAGATTTATCGAGTTGAATATTTCAACAGTGTATTTTTGTTTTTTGAGCTGCTAATCTGATTTGCAGTATGGAAATCGCTAGATAACAAGATACCTAGGTGCTAGAATAAGAGGTTTTCAACATAGACACCACATATTTCTCTTGTATCTAGTCAGCCACCCAACTGTTGGGACATATTTTTGGCATATTTTCTTTTAAATGATTAGGATAAGGTATACTTCTACCGTTCAACCATATGAATGATTTCCTATCACTGTCTCATTTCCTTCTTTTCTCTTCATACAACACAATCCATGGTTGCTTTGCCTCCACTTTGTAAAGAACAAATTCATTGATGGCATCAAATTCTAAATTCGCTGATGTATACACAAATTCAAAACGAATAGCACGAGATCAAATATATATGATCAACTTAAATAATGAATTTATTGATGGAATCAATTTCTAAATTTATTGATGTTTAAAAGAATTTAAAACAAATAACATGGGATGAAATATATATTATCAATTTCAATGTAAACAATTTCTCCATACTAAATTGAGAAAATATAACTAACTTACTCTTTATCCAACACATTTTCCCATCTGTTTGGAGTATCTCCCCTTCCCTTTTGTCCTCATCTTGATGGTCATCCCAAACAACTGCCCTTGTTGTGTCGTCAATTTTCTTGATGTACTCACTGGCATAATAGAATGACTTGTATACTATGTAACCTTCTGCCATAGAGCCCTCTGGTTTTTCCCTTTGTCGAACAAACCCTTTCACTTTTTTCA
>ML885625.1:2789-14155 GCA_009831015.1 Picea engelmannii
TTTCCATTGATGACAAAGGGGTAGAGATTTATCAAATGAAAAGGTAAAGGTAAAGGGGGAGCATGAGTGACATGACTTCAGTATTGCATCAGAGCGTTTCCATCAATACCAAAGGGGGATATTGTTGATTAATTGATTTGGTTGCCATTGATGTCAACCCTTGAAGAAAGTTCGGTAGCGAATTTCGATATCACAATGGTTTGGGTAATGGACCCAAGTTTCTTTTATGGATAATGGTATGAGTTTTGATATATTTGTAGGTAATACTATTCCACATGGATATTACATGTCATGCCATTTCCAGTGGTATGTGTAACATCACATAAATCCTCACAGTTAGAGAGTTATGGCCATATGAAGTTGGAGAAGGTTTGGGTAATGGACCCAAGTTTGTTTGATGGATAATGGTATGAGTTTTGATATATTTGTAGGTAATAATATTCTATATGGATAGTACATGTCATTTCATTTCCAGTGGTATGTTGAACTTTGCATAAATCCTCATGTTTAGAGAGTTATGTCCATGTGAAGTTGGAGAACTCTCATGAGTCATCTAGAAGCCCCAAAAGGTCAAAGTAGTCAAAGTGGTTTAAGAGATTTTAGAAGGTAAATAATAAAGTGAAGTGATGAGTGTACTATAAGTCAAAGTGAATACAAGAGAAATGATTTTAAATAATAAATTTAATGGAGAAATTACTAAGTTGACAAGTGGTTAGAAGTGGGTTAACCCTAAAATAAGGAAAGTGGGTTAAGATGGTTAAAAGGTAACCCCTTGAGGAAGCTACATGAAAGTATAAATAAGAGGCAAGGATATCTCATTTTAATCACACTTGAGAATATTGAATATCTATAGCTGATTGAGGTAACCAAAGGATATATAAGCCGAATTTCAGAGGGAAAGTGAAGTAAAGAAGGCCAAAATTCAAGGGAGGATAAACTCTTTTGATGATGCTTTCTAAGGTATGTTATTTACAGGTCATCTCACCATTTTCGCAATAATGTTTTTTCTAGAATGATTCAGACCGTGAAATTGGGATTCCATTGAGGAAACATATCCAAGTCGTTGTGATACAAATTTCAGCTTGTGGGTCATTGTATTTTTGGAGTTTTACACAGTGGAAAATAGGGTTTGTGGCTAGTCCTGAAACTAGTCTAAAACGAGTGTTTTGTCTAAAAGTGTCATAACTTCTTCATAACAGATCCAAATTTAGTAAGACCAAATGTATTGGTTATAGTAAATTCTTTAGTATTCTGTCTACAATTTTCAAATCCATACAACAAATATTTCGTGTGGCGCACGCTCTACAAGTTCCTTGTCTAGAATAAGCTAGAATTCAACAAGGTATGCCATTTTTGCTATAAATCCTTTTTTGATAGGTTCCAAATAGTGAAGTCTGGAGAAATTGCATAAAATAAAATGAATAACATTGTGTACCATTTTTAGATCTTTATTCATTACAGGTACATAGTTATGATTATTTCAAGTGAGGGTTGTTGACTAATCCAAAATTAGTCATGTGAGATTAAAGTAAAGTTTGATGAAAATGATAGTCTCTTGTTGTTAAAGTTAAGGAAGGTTTGTAGGCATGTGATATTATACACCAGGTCTATTATAGAGTTACAAATCATATTTGGATGATGAAATTGATGAGGTATTTTTGTTGAGGTACATGTTGGGTACATGGTTGAGACAAGTTGTTGATGAGTTGGCACATACATGAGGTGTATAGTTGATGATGTTGGTACATATTGATGAGTCATAGTTGATGAGTAGTTTATACATGATTGGTGCATACTTGGTACATGGTTGGAGACACTTGTTATTAGTATTGTTTACACATGGTTTATGGATGATGTAGCATACTTATATTGGTATATTATTAGAAGCACATATTGATATTGGTGATGATTATGAGTTGTTGTGTTATGCTTGGTTGATGCATATCTTTGAGATTTGTCTTGGTGATTGATCTTGGTGAGTATATATGATTTGGTTGATAATATTGATGAGACAGGTTGTTGTGATAGGTTGTTTGGACAGGTTGTTGTGACACGTTATTTGTACAGGTTTGGTGCATGGTTGATGCACTTGTTCATGGTATAGGTTGGTGCATGGTTGATGCACTTGTTTATGGTACAGGTTGATTACAGGTTGTTTGGTACAGGTTGGTGCATGGTTGATGCACTTGTTTATGGTCTAGGTTGATTACAGGTTGAGGTACAGGTTGATGCATGGTTCAGGTTATTGGTACAGGTTGTTTGGTGTAGGTTGATTGGTATAGGTTTACAGCAGTATATCTCACAGTGATAGTCTGGGAGTGGTTCCATCATTCTACTTCTATGCCAAGGAGGTTGGATAGGGCAAGGACAGGTGGTTTTAGCCACATTCTGGTTGTAGTCGTAGAACATAGGGGGCCGTAGCCTCCTTCTAGTTGTATCCAGAGAATTGGGGAGTTGGAGCTTCCCTCGAGTTGTAGCGTGAGAAATTAGGGGGTTGGATCCTCCTTCCAGTTGCAGCTAGAAAAAAAATGAAGTTGGTGCTTCCAATGAATGTAATCCTTAAATACATATAAGAAAAATCATTCTGTGGTTTTCTCCCGCTTTGGGTTTCCACGTAAAAACATCGGTGTACTGTGTATGTGTATGATTTTCATTGTTTATTTACTCTGCAACTATTGGATGATAATTCTACATTGATGTAACACTTGCATATTGTGTTTAAAAAGGATTGAAATGCTTTGTTATTGATTCACCACCCCCCCCCCTCTCAGTAATCCAACAGTTATCTTATTGAAATTATTGATGAACCTCCTGTAATATCCTGCATGTCCAAGATGAATTATGATATCCTTTGGTTTCGGTGGTGTAGGAAGTAGGGTGATGATTTTGAATTTTTTTTTTGTCCACTTCAATCCCCCTAGAGGATAGATGGTTTCCTAACATGATCCCTTCATTCATCGTCATGTTGTACTTTTCATTGCTAAGGGATAAGTTCATTTCCCTACATCTTTCTAGAACCTTATCTAGATTGTCTAAGGCCTCATCAAATGAATTTCCATAAGGGGTAAATTCATCAATATAAATCTCAACTTTATCACAAACGAGTTCTAAAAATATGCTTAGAATTATTGTTTGGAAAGTGGTTGGGGAATTACATTGGATGGGTGGTAAGACTTTGTATGCAAATGTACCCTAGGGACAATTAAAGGTGGTTTTGTCTTGATATTTAGGACTGATTTGAATATGGGTGTATCTAATAAATCCATCTAGGAAGGAAAAGTATTCCTTCCCAGCTAAGACATCCAATATTTGGTCAATAAAGGGTAGGGGAAAATGGTCCTTTCTGGTAGCCTCGTTTAACTCTCGGTAATCCACACAAATTTTATATTTACCATTCTTCTTTGTAACAATAACTTGAGGAGAGACCCATTCACTGTATGAAATTGGATATATGAATCCAACATCCAATAACTTTTGAAGTTCTTGTTTGACTATATATTTCATTGAAGGGTTCATCCTCCTTTGGGGATCCCTAATAGGTTTTCATTCCTCCTTGATATAAATATGGTGAGTATAAATAGAAGGATGGATGTCTTTAATATCTTTGTAATCCCATGAAAAATCTTCAATATTTGTTTTAGTACATTTAATATATTTTGTTCTTGTTGACTAGTAAGTTTATCGCCGATTTTGAGAGTTTTTACAGGGTTGTTTTCTATGATTTTGAAAGTTGAATCTTCTATCTCAACAGTGAAAAACTTTTTCCATAGCTCTATTCTTTTCAACAAAAATTTTAGATCTATTATCATCATTTCTCCCTTCTATTTTCACATCAGTTGGATATTGGTTTTGTAGAAAATTTTCAAGGAAAATGTCCTCATCAATTGTACTATCATCCATAGTTGTGGTTATGGTATAGATGGGATACATTTTTGTTTGTGTCATATCTTCTTCCTCTGCCACCCAAATTTGAAGTTTTTCTATTATCAAAGTTTGGGCAGGAGGATAAATAACAATTTTATTTTTGGATAGGCCATAAATTATAGTCATGTTGCATGCCTTACAACTAATATATGCATCTGCTATGGCCATCCAAGGCCTTACCAAAATGAGAGGGTACCCATTGAATTGAGACTTGGTTTGAAGGACTAATAAGCCAGTAGGGTAATCCCAAGAATCAATAGAGATTATGGCATCTTCTATCATCCCTTTAGGTTTGATTGTGGATCTATCTACAAGTTGAAGGAAAGTGGGAGTGTCTCTCAAGGATCCTTGAAGGTTGAGTTTTAGCATAGTATCTTTGGTAATAACATTGATGGAAGCCCTTAAATAAATAATATTATTATGGATTAAGGTTTTTTTGATGTGAAAATTCACTAGAGGTATTCCTGGATCCAAGTACTTAGTTACAATTAATTTCCCAATCATAAAGTCAACTAGTTTTCCTATAAAATGTATGGTGGGGGCATCTTTCATTTTCCTCCCTGGCCTTCTAATGCACTCTTCTTTGATAAAATTATTGAAAATAGGTACATCCTTTAGGTCTTGTAAGAGAGGTATTTTAATACACAAACATTTAAGGTCCCCTAAAATTTCTTTCTCTTTAGATGTATAAGTTTTATTTTCATTTAATATTTTAGGGAAAGGGGGAATTTGTGGTTGAGGTGAGGTAATATCTGTTTTCTCAAATTCTACATATTCTATGAGATTTGGTTGTTGTTGTAAGGATTTTCCTGATCTGAGATTGATCTCTTGTACTTATAAGGAATAATTCTGATAAGTTGGTTCACCATTACATAGGTTGGACTTCCTTGTTATTTGGATTAGGAGCAGGTTGAGAAGGTAACTGAGGTTTTTTTGGAGGAACAATATTTTGAGTAGTGTTATTGGGCTGAGGAGGAGGAGGAATTAATGTAGGTTGATGAATATTGTGTGGCCTCCATCCTTATAGAGGTTGACTCCATTGATGGTTCTGATTTTCTTGCATGCTAGGAAAAGATTAGTATGGAGGAGGAAATGGTGGTCCCTGATATTGCCAAGGATTTTTATTTGTCCAAGGATATGGATTGGGATTATACCATGGTTGAGGAGACATTTGAGCATTATATGCACCAAAATTTTGAGAAGTATTGAAGTTCAAACATGTTTGGAAGGGTCTTAGTTCTCCAGACCTCCTTTGATTGATGAAGTATAGTGATTCCACATTCTCCTCTACTCCTCGAAATGTAGCTTTCAATCCTAGAAAAGAAGGACATTTGTTAGTTGGATGCTTTTCTTCACAAATAAAAAAAACATCTATAAATTCTAGGGAACTCATTTCTAGGATGCTTTTTAGTGCATTTAGGACAATAAACAACCAATGCCTTATTTGCTTCCTCCTATTTCTTTTTTATTTACAAGGTATCCATTTGCATGTCTAAAAAATGCAAAATAACAGTTTTCATATCTTCTATTAACCATCCTAATTCATTCGTTATCTGAGTTGTAGGGTTAGAAGATTGAGATGCCAAACCTATACTGATTATACCTTTATTTCTTAAGGACCTTGAGTGGTTCTTGAATATTATTTTGATATCATCATATTCTAGTGGGTAGATAGATATCTCCATTAGATATGAGATTCAATGTTTCCATCAGATCTTCCCTTACCCCTCTGAGTAAGACAAGCTTGAGTGAGTTTTCATCTAGAGTGAAATTTTGAGCTCTCTTATAGATTAGTTGAAATATCTCTTCAAAGTCTTCTAGATATTCTTCAGGTCCTTATGTCATTCTAAAAATCACATCCTTTGTATCTCTTTCTCCACAATAGTCTTTGTATATTTCATTGGAGGTATTTTTCATTTGATACCAGGTTGTCATATTGTTTCCCTCCATGTTCATGAACCATCTTAGAGTTGAATCCTTCAAGATGGAAGGGAAAAGTTTGATATTTGTTTCATTAGTAGTATAATCATATGTCCTTCATATAACTGCAAAATCAAACAAGAAAGTGCCAGAATATTCAGAAACAAGTCCATGAAAATGAGTTAATTCATAAGGATTAATTTTTTTCATCTTTTCTTCTCCATTGGATTGCCAAATGGGGAACTCAAATATCTCTTCTTCACCATCCATAAAACGAGGTGATGGAGATTGTCCTTCTTCTGAAATATTTTCAAAATATATAGCTTCCATTTTGAAGAAACCTTCAAGTGTTTCAGGGCCAATATTTGTATTTCTTGGACCTTTTTTGGGGGTGGAGGTTTTTGGAAAAAAAAATCCTTTCCTATCTCTAGGTCTAGTCATTCATGAAATTAAAAAGAAAGTGAATTTTTTTTTCTTTTATATAATGTAAAAAGACTGTGACAAGGAGCTACCAATACTCACACGAAGTTAAATCACTTGGGTTTTTACACTACAAAAATTATATAGTGATTTTGGCATTGTGATTGAGGTATCCTTTCTACTTCTCTAGGTCACATAAAGGAAAGAAAAAAAAATGAAAATGAAATGCAAACTTCAGCACCTCCCCGACAATGATGCCAAAAAGTGATGTCCCTAGTAATAACAACAATAATAATGGTGTATCCTTGGCTCCTACTTTACTTTGTCAACTTGGGGTTCGTATGAACTTGAGAGGTGTTATGCAATGTATATGTAGTATGCACTAGTCGGTAGTAAAGGTATGAGACTGATCAAAAGTTGAAATGCATGAAATGTGTAGAAATTTATCTGGTAGAAAGAAATTCTAAACTATTGCTTGAATGAGAAAAAACCAATATGAAAGTATTGTATAAAGGAAATCTAATCTAAGGACAGGAAATAAAGCATGCTAAACTATGAATATCAAAGAAAAATATGGATGTATTCTAGTGCATGGAAAAAATGTAATTAAGGAGATGTTGAACAGATGCATGAATAAAACAAACTACTTTATGTCTAATCCTTTGATCAATAGAAACCATATGTATTTTTATTGTTTATTTATGTTTATATAAAAAGTATATTCAGGTAAAACAAATTTTAAATCTAAAACTGTCCTACATGAAGTTTCTACAAGAATTGTACAGTTTCTACAGGAACTGTGCAGTTTCTACAGGAAACTCCTATAGGATGCAACAATGAGGCATAGAAAGGTAGTGTAAGTATTTAAAAGCATGAAAAAATGTAGACTATATTAAAATCAAACGGATATGAGGTTCTTGGCCTTGGGAGGAACCTAAGAGTGCTCCAAAAGTTTATTGAACATTTCTATAGGATGCCTGATGTAATTAACATGTTTGTGATAATATTAACAGAAACTGGAATTGATCATGAAAAACTATATTAAACTTCAAAAGAGAATGAAATACTATCTAATCACTAATTAACATGCATGAAAACTACATAAATTGCAACAGGGTCCTTGAGCCCTCTTGAGTGGGCCCTACTCAAGAAGCAAAAAGAGCCTTGAGAAAACTCTAATGAACTAAAGGAAAAAACATATTTATTTCATTAACAATAGGAGTACATCAAGAGAAAAAATTGTCTTAAGTTTTCAACAAAAATCTTCAAAAAGTCTCAATACAATGCTTCTAAAAAATTATATCTCCCCCTTCTCTCCTAGACTAGAGTTCTATACATATCTTGATAATTTTACCTCCCTTCCTAAATTGAGGAGAGAAGTGAGTAAATGATGGATATCATCCCATTAAATATGTATCTCCAACTACTCCTGAACAAGAGTTGTCATTAATGCATAAGGATCACTTTGGAGGTAGGTGGGGATAATATCCCTTGATTTTTGGCTAGTAGATCCTTGAGGGAGACAAGATCCCCTGTTTTTAGGAGGTTGGTTCCCTTGACTTATTAGGTTCGACCTGCTTGGAGATATACACATATTTTGGCATAAAAATTAGAGAAAAAAGGCACATTATACACAAAAATACACTTCAAAATGCATTAACTAAGCAACATGAAAAATTATCCATGAATTACTATTAAATATGGTAAAAAACAAATACTAAGTCATATTTTGGTGGAAAAATGTGCCAAAGATGAGCCTTTGGAATAGAAAATAATCTAGATCATCGTGGAGATGTTATAATCAACCATCGCTACCTCTCTTTGGATAAAGAGGTAGCCCCAAGTTGGAAAACCAAGAAAATAGAAGCAATAGCCCACTTGGATGTCTCATTAAGATTTTTGGGAGAAGAAGTAGAAGAGGCTTGCCACAGGAGGTTTCACTCCTTACCTCATAGTTTGCAAATCAGAGAGCCTCACTCTCCAAATACCGTACAACTTTCCCTCCTAAGGATACCTTCAATCTTTAGGGTAGGTTGAGGTATATTGGCCCTCTAGATTCCCATGTATGTCAACTTTTCTTGGTATTATAAATACATTAGGTCTTCTTCCTTCCACTTTTTATCTAATTCAAAGTCTCAACGCTTCTCTCCTTTCTCTCCTCACATGTGTTGACCTTTGAAAGAAGAGAAATAATGGTCTTCATGGAATGGGGTCTTCCTTAGAATGAGAAATCATCCATTCTACGAATTCTAGGGTCATTTCAACAGTCTGGGGTGGGAGGTACAAATATACCCTAAGGAAGATCAAAACTAAATGGATTGGGTTGAAGATGAATTCCCCATTCCTTCTCCCTATAGCACATGTGGATGACCTCAACACAGGAAAGGAATAATAAGAGTGGGCCAAGATTGTGAAAAGCAAAGGATATCATGAGAAACAATCCATCACAAGGTATGTGGCGTGGGACAAGAGGCAAGAATTTAACGAAGAACAATAAAGTGTTGGAAAACAATAAGGAAAATGGAAACAACCTAGAAGTGGAAATCAGCTTAGTGGACACAACAACAATAGTGAGTGAAGAAGAAACAAATGTTTTTGCACAAAGGGTGTGAAAATTTTTAGTTGGGGAGTGATGATGAGCCCAATTATTGCATATCCCTAAGGCTCATCTTAGGCACATTTTTCCACCATAATATGACTTAATACTTGTGTTTGACCATATTTAATAGCAAGTCATGTATATTTTTTCATGTTTCTTAGTAAATGTGTTTTGAGGTGGAATTATCTGTATATTATACCTTTCTTGTCTAATATATATTCCAAAAGATGTGTGTAGCACCAAGCAGGTCGAACTCCATGAATCAAGAGATATTAAGGGTGCCAACATCATAAAAACATATTATTTTGTCTCCCTTAGAGTGCTACCATCCAAGAATCAAGGGATATCGTCCCCACCTACCTCTAGAGCGCTCTATGTTCATTAATGTCCACTCATGATCAACAACAGTTCAAAATTTAGAAGGGATTGACTGAGATCTCTTATTTCCCCACTTCTCTCCTCAATGTAAGAAAGAAGGTCAAACTCTCAATACTATATATAGACCTCTAGCGTAGGAGAGAAAGGGGACATATTTTTGAGAATATTGTGTTGAGACTTTTCTCTAAAGAATTTTTTTGGAGACTTAAAGACGTTTTTCTATTGATGTACTACTGATGTTAATGGATTAAATATGGTCTTGTTTTCAACTTATTATATTTTTCTCAAGGTTCCTTGTGCTTCATGGGTAGTTCCCACTCAAGAGTGCTCAAGGACCATGTTACAATTTATTTAGTTCTTTTCATGTTAGGATAATGATTAGTTGTAATTTCATTTATTTTGAATATTAATGTATTTTTTCATGATTAATTTTTCTTTCTGTCAAGTCATCATTAACTAGTTATTTACAGTAGGCATCTTGTAGAAAGATTCAACAACCTATTGGAACACTCTTGGGTGTCTTCCCAAGGACAATAACTTCATATCTATTCCATTTTATTATAGTCTATAGTTTTTGAGACTTCAGAAGACTTACACTATCCTTCTAGGCCTCTTTTGGCTTCCTATAGGATTTTCTTGTAGAAATTACATAGTTCCTGTAGAAACTGTACATTTCTTGTAGAAACCTCATGTAGGATTGTTTTAGTTATAGATTTCAGTTTATCTTAATCTTATTTTCACAAGAAAAACAATAAACATTAATAAGATATATTTATTTCTATTGATCAAAGGTTTAGGCATAAAATAACTTGTTTATTCCATGCATTAGTTTAGCTTCTCTTTAATTGCAATTTTTATATCATACTCTAGAATGATTTTTTTTTTCTTTCAGTTTTCTCTTTATGATTTAGTATGCTTTTTATATTAAATTCCTTTCTTCTGCAATCTAGATTACTTTCTATTTTAATTTGGTGTGTTTTTCATCAATAGTTTAAAGTTTCCTTTTGTCATTTCAATTTCCTGCACCATTTCATGCACTCCAACCCTTGATTAGTCTCAGACCTATACTATTGTCAATGCACATTGCATATACATTGCACAACACTTCTGAAGTTTGTATGAACCCTGGGTTGACAAAGTAAAGTAAGGAGCCAAGGATACAGTAGTATTATTGTTGTCATTCCTAGGGCCATCAATTAGTAGTGATAATCTATTGCATATGTTGTGATATTTTATCTATCCTAGAGTAGTGTGCTTATAAAATATTTAAAATATATATTTGTATCCTAGGAAAACATTTAAATGTATGTTTGAAAGTGCATGTTTTTTATATTCATGAACCTTTAATGTATCCTACTAATGCTTTACTTCTTGAAATTATATTTGAATATAATTGTAATGAATTTGTCTTTGTCTAGTTCTATTGATCCTTTATATCATGGTACAAGAGTAGGGTTTTTTTAAATATTTATCAATTCTTAAAAAATATATGAGAATCCTATGGTGGGAAAGGTATTATGGGCCTACCCACTCCAACACTCAACATCCAAAAAAATCTTTGTCTTATAGAAATATTTCTAGTAGTTATGCATTCATAGTGATATAGATAATAAATTTGTTATTTCATTACATGCACAATTAGAAAGCCAAAGAATAAGATTTTATTTCATTTCATATACACTTTTGTCAATACCACAATGTGCTTGGGAGCGTTTAAATGGTATTTTTCACTTTTACTAGTCATCAAGCATTGATCCGGATTTATGCAGGAACGAAATGTAAGAAGAAAATAACAGAGTATGCACAATAGTATTGCAGAGAACACGGTGATACAGTAAACACACACACTTCTATTAATTAATGAAATAGAGAAACTGTAAAACTGTTGAACAATACATAGCTAGAATGGTGGTAGCATATCCCTAATAAGAGATGTGGCGACTACGCTCATCCGTGACCAAGTTGATTACAAAAAGAGGCCGAAGGGCCTTATTTATCAAAAGCAGGAAGGTAGAAACCAAAAACCTAACCCTAGAAGATGAAACGCCAAAAGTCAAGTGGGCCATGTTTGGGTAAGTTAGTCCATCAACTTCCCGGAGTCATAACTATTGCATACGATCTCCGT
>ML885626.1:0-13359 GCA_009831015.1 Picea engelmannii
CATGTAATATATAAACACTTCTTGTGGGTTGTTTGAGGGTTCTTCTCCATTCACACTTTCACTTTTTTCATTCACTTTGCTCAATCATTATTCCTAATTCATTCTTGATCTTGAATTGGGAAGGAAAAACAAATTGATGAGAAAGGAGTCATTGTTTGATGACTATAGTAATTACTAGTGTGTTCCAACCATGAATTGATGCCTACATACATGAGATGCATTGACATATAATCAAATTTGTTCACAATTGCGAACCTTAAGAGTCTCATCATGTAGATTCATGACCAGATGCGTTGGAGCCCTGGAAAGAGGTGGACTGCCTTAGGGACTGTGTGGCAGTAAAGGGGGTTCATTGTCTTTGGGTGGTGCAAGTTGGAGAGAAGAGTGATGGTGTATTTTGGATTGTTGTGTGTTGAGAAACCTGTGAGAGCTTGAGCGCTGACTAGTTTGGGAAGCTGAGTGTTGCTCTGGAATCCATCCTTATGGATTCATATCCCTAGCTCAAGGGTGACCTGATGTTGAGACTTGGAACAACAACGTATAGTATTGGGAGGAACGTCCTTGGTTTGTAGCCAATTGGTGATTGATTTTGTTTAAGATAAGTGCTATTTATATGTATTTATATGCTTGTATATTTATTTTCGCTGTGTATTAATTATTATCTTTGAGATTTGTTTTTATAATATGCAAGCTTGCTGGTTATTGTTGTGCATGAAATATTGTTCATTTCTTTTATGTTGTAGCATGAATCTTGATTATTGTATGTGAGTCTTTCATTCTTCTTTATTAATTAAATTTTATCAGAATTCAAAATCAGTTCAAGAAGTGTGTTTCTGGAATAGCATGGCTCGACCTTAGTGGTTGGGTACCTTACATTGTCCTTGGATTCCTCCTCTCTTTCCCTTTTCTTTATATCCATCCTTTTCAATATCTACATCTTCTTTTCTTGGAGTTTCTGAAACCCCATTAAAGTCCCAACCTTATTGTTTGGAGTAGTTACCTCCATTGCCTCTTTGACTATGGCTGATGGCCCATAGCTGGGAGCAACAATACGATTAGTAAGGGCCTTTGGAATTTCTTGGTCTTCTTCGTGATATTTAAGGGTTTCAAAACTATTCATATTAGTTAATCCTGAGTTTGCAAGATACGATCCCTTCAATTGTTGCGTCGTGTGCCTTCGAGTCATTGTTTTGAAAGAATCTTGTTCATTATTGTTCTAAGTGGGTAGAGTTTTCTTCGTAGAAGGATATAATTCTTATATAGTTTGCTTAGTAGAAAGTCGTAGAAGGATATAATTCTTATTTACTTGAACAACTATTTGTGAAGTAACCAAATTCATACTAAGTGTTTGTGCACAACACCAATATATTTTCCTTGAAAATAATACAACAACGGACATTTTATTATTAAATAAGTGTATAGTTAAATTATCTCACCATAATGATGATTGTATATGACAACCACATACAAAAATATGTGGTTAACAATGCATAGATTTATATGTACATTATCTTGATGTATGGATGACATCTGTATTTGAGATTTGAGATAAACATGATATTTAAAAATAAAAATAAAAAAAAATTTAATAATAAAATTTTTAAAAATTATTATTTAATTATTTATATGTGTGTTAATTAATTAAAAAAAAACAATTGTAAATATTTGTTTTTAAATAATGGAATTTTTTTGGGGTTAAGTTATCAAGAATTTCAATATTAGTAAAGAAAATTTAAGAGTACATAAACATAGTTGTTGGTTTACCGGACTGGAAACTAGTCCAACAACAATAAAAAAAGTGATTTTATCCCTGATATTTGAGTGGCATTGCTACTTCAATTTTTTTTACAATGAAGAGTAAAACTATACAATTTATCACTGGAAACTGTAAAGCCTATATGCATGTGCTTATCCATAGGGTAAACATGGCTTCCCAAAAGTATAATCCTAGCAAAAAAATAGAGTGAATTGAGCATAATGAAACCTAAGTTGGAGTTGAATAGCTTGATATTTCTCACTTCTCTCTATCTCAAGCTTACCCATAATAGATTTTATTTTCCAACGAGTGTCTAGGGTTTGATAGTATTTGATATCACTGGTCCTGGAGGTGCTTGAGTCAAACACAAGTTGCTCTAACTCCTCATAGCCTATCTCATTAGAAATAAAATTTTGTTCCCCCAGAGCTTCTTCTTTGGTGGCCGCAATGGACTCCCAGATGGCTAGAGGGATGCACTTGTTGAAAATGGTCTCAAAAGATTCTGCTTTAGACTAAGCTCGATGAGGGGTCTTTTGTTTGAACCCCTCTTTATACAACTCCTTTTTTCCTCAACCCATTTTTTACGAAACAAGCAGACTAAACCAATAACTTGTCTCACTAGAGAACTAGAGCACAAAAGGAAAAAAAAACATAGTGGAAAAAGTAAAGAACCAGAACATAGAAATCCAAATAAACAGAGTTCGAACATACCAATTCTGAATGGAAATGATGCTAACAACAAATGGGAAATAAATTGGAAACATGTGGAAGGGTGGAGACCACCCTACAAAAGGCACGCCATATCTCTTGGCATTCATGGTGAGGCATGAGAAATGAATGTGAAGGAAACCATTTAGACGCGACTTTGGAGCCATGATCGCTGAAACCATATTGTTGATGAAATCCCATCACTTTGCATTCAAAGCCATTAAAAAGTGTATAATATGGATGGTTTTTTTATTGCCACATGTCTCTAAAAAAAAGCAAAAGGAAAAATGGAAATGTGTGTTCATTCCTCGAAGGATTACGCATCCATGTCACTGATGGGTTTAAATAATGAAACTTTCAAAAACTATTATATAAGTATTTATAATGTATCTACTAATTAATTTTTTTTTAAATCATGAGTAAGTAAAAAATTTCAAATTAATCTAAATTATGATTTTATGTTTATACTCATATTTTTTAAATACTTTTTTAAATAAAAAATTATTAAATAAAGGTTACTTATTACTTTTAAATTTTTAAATAATTGTTTTTTTTAATCTATTTTCTTACTTTTTCTTTTGCTTTGTGTTCTCTCACTTTTATTCTGTGTTCTAATGTTTTTTTTTTATCTATTTTCTTACTTTTTCTCTTACTTTGTGTTCTCTCACTTTTATTCTGCGTTCTCTCAAAAATAATAAATGTGTTAATAAATAGAGAAAAACATCACTTCTTTGGAAACTCTACAAACATGCTATTTTTTTAATATTATGTATGTTATGTTTTGTTTTTTGTTTTTTAAGTAAAAAGGGGCAGGACCTATTATATTATAATTTCAAAAAATAACATACATATGTCACCCAGGTGTCAGCTGTCCTGCCTATATAGGAAACCAGGACAGCTGGCCTACCCACTGTAGCATGCAATAGACAAAGATGACTGCACCACCCTGCTCGAAGGAAACCAGGGTGGCCATGCAAAATTGACATCATTCTAGCTGTTCTAAAACTTATTGTTCTAGTACTGACTATGCTAACAGTTACAGAGCAATAGCCCTGGTAAACAACTACAAAAGTATAATTGGAAACCATGCGAAACAAAAGAAAACCTAATCCCCGGAGTCCTTGTGTGCTTCCTGCGTTTTTCCACTGCTGGCTGGGATGGTGAATGGTTGAGAGCAGGTCAGACATTGCTGTCGAGGAGTGACATTGGAGTAGGCCGCATAGAGCATATCCAAGCGCTGGCTGACGCAAACCGCTCTGAAGAGTTGGTCATCTACCAGGCTACGAACCTCAAAGATCAGCTGCAGAATCTCCGGGTGCAGAGGTGATGGCGAGGTCGGTGCCTCCGGTTCCTTGTTTGTTTCCTTCACCTCCTGTTTGTTTTCCGGCCCCTCCACGCTCGCCTGCAAACCTATGTAGTTGCTCGGTGGCTCCTCCTCGACCACACAGGTGGTATACTCATCGTTTAGCGCTGCAGAAGAACCTGGGAGTCCTGTGGGGCGGGACAGTGCTGCTGGTGCAGCAAAACTGGTTGGGGGATCCCAATTATTTGGTACCGTGAACATCTTGCTCTCCGAGAAGTCTAAGGGGAGGTCCAAGTCCGAGTCTTCTTCCACGCGAGTTTCTGGGGGCGAGCTAGCAACTGTGGTCATCCGACGCCGTTTCTGCCTGGCCAAACGCACAGCGCGTTTAAAATTTCCATGCCGTTTCCTTCTGGAGTCGGCGGCATACCAGCCAGCTCCTCTACGGGGCTTCCCTCGCAGCCTCGGCATGGTAGGAGCGAGGAGCAAGGCCAGAACACCGAAACCTCCACTGCTAGACCACTGCACACCAAAATTCAAATTCGCTCTGTGATTTTCATAATTGCAACGGGACAGGTGGATTATAATGGCAGCCATGATAGCCATGAGCTTAATGCTCTGGACGAAATCCACTATTTTGAGCCACTTTTTTTGGATTTTTGAGATGTGTAGAGAAATTTTCCTGGATAGAACCTATGTATAAGTTTATGAAACGTCCAAAGTTTTGACTGTACACTCCACCCATCATCAGGGACTAATGAAGCTCATATGGTGGAGAAGAGTGTTGAGGTAGGTATTTAAGGGAGAATATTAGGAAATGATCGTTGAAAGGAGGAAGAAATGAATGAATAAAATATATCCGTTGGGATAAATAAATAAAATATAATAAAAAATGGTTAAGAAGATTATTTAATTAGCATGAGGATACAAAATTACTAAAGAAATAGTAAAATATTGTAAAATTGGTTGATAGAAAAATTAGTTAAGAAAAATGATTATTCAATTAGCCATTTAAATTAGGAGTTAAGATTAAAAGGTTTTAGGTTATAAATTAATAAAGATTGAGACAAAACTGGAAAAGTTTATTTACTCGACATTTTATATACTCATTAAAAAAAACAACTTTAGTCTAGTGAAATTTTTCCAGAAGTGCACAGATTGAAAGAAAGTTACTTTTGCTTAAGTCTGGAAAAAGAGGTGAAAAGAACAAAGTTGTCATTTCCAGATTGTTGCAGTTTTTTACTTGAGCATCATCTTGAAAATGTGAGAGTTTTTGTAAATTCCTTGTCATTATTATTATCTATGTCTCATAAAAAATTTTGTCTATTTTCTAACATGTTTTCTTCTACAGTTAACAAAAGTTGGCATTTCAATAAAATTACACTGGTGGAGAAAATGCACAAATGGGGTGAAAGAGGTTTTTTCAAGAAGCCATAACTTTCAGCTCAGAGATTAGAATGAGGCATGAGTACAATTATTGAAAATATGATTCAAAGGAAAATAACTTGGAATTATTTCAATTTGGAGAATTACGATATAATTCTTCATGAGTTGAGTAGAAAAAGGACCTGTAGCATTAATTGACAAACTTTTTTTATATGCATAATTCTAACCAAAATGGTTGCTTGAACATTTTGCGGAATTAGGGGATATAAACACATCAGTTCAATATAAGAATGCATATTTGGGACATGAAGGAAGGAGAGGGAGCCTTTAGTCATGTTAAAGAAGCCAAAGGTCAAAATATTAGTGTTGGTAATGTAGAGACATAATCAATTGGGCACAGGAGCATAGGGGAACAAGAAGCATTAAAAAAGACTGTGAGAAGCAAGAGAATAGAAGTGAAGAGACACAAAGAAGACAATGAGATGTTGATGAGAGAACAAAACCAAATAAATGCTCAGATGATGCAAAGCCTAAATCAGTTGCATAAGCAAGCAAATAACAGATCAGACTCAAGATAAGAGGAAGAGGACAAATATTTTGAAAGAAGAGATAAATACCAAAGAAGTGTTCATTCAAAAAGTGCCATAAAAAATCATAGACATCACTCACCTCCTTACTCTGCAAGGAAATTTTATGCATTTGAAGACTCCATAAGCAATCTAGAAGTATCTCCCATTAGGCACCAAAGAAGAATACATGAATTGGAAATTTTGCAAGGAGAGTTGAGAAAGCTTAAGTCATCATCCTTTGATGGTGAAAGAGAAAGAGAATATGATGTTGAAGCATTGTTTCTTGGCGTCATGAAATATGTTCAGTTACACATCTACTCATCTAACCTGGAAGCCATAATTACCACATACCATTTGCATGGAAAAGATGTTATATGGTAGGATCATCTTAAGCAAGTTGAGAACATTAATGAGAACAGGATCACCTAGAATAAGTTCAAGTGATATTTTCAGAAGGAATATATTTTATAGTTCTTCTATAAAAAGAAGATGCAAGATTTATTTGAACTTAGGTTGGGAAGCATGACCATGGTAGAATATGAAAAGGAGTTCTTGGGATTATTGAAGTATGTGGGGTTTATAAAGGATGAGAAGGTGAATACAAAAAGGTTCTTGAGTGTATTTCCATCCCTTTATAAAGAGAATATTCAATATGATGAGCCCATAACTTTGATAGATATTGTTACAACAAATTTTTTTTCACTCCATACAACTTGCTTGGATGGCCTTCCATTTCCCTATGCAGACTTGAAGTTCCTTTTTTGTGCATTCCAGATCCAAAAAGGATATTTTTCCACATATACATGCCCTATCAATTATAAAACAAGCGTATACACAAGTTGCTCCACTATATCCCACATACATCAAAAATTAAAAATTATGTTGGGTTTCCATGCCATGTCACGAGATCCATGATCCTTGACATTCCATATACTAGAAACACTCTAAATCAACCCTTCAGTTCCATTTGAAGGCTATAAATTTAGTCATATCCAAGCCTTTAACAATTCAACAATTCAACTTTGAGAGTAAAGACACTCTGGAGAGATTTCACTTCATATTGAGTCTGCATCCCTTTGTCCTTGAAAGTATGAACTCCTTGTTCAACCCCCAAGCTCTTCCTTCTTTGTGATGGATAACCTCATTAACTCCTTTATATGAGCTTGCCTTTGGTGGAGGATTGAAGTGGTGGAGGCCCATCTAGAGGGACTTAGTTTCTCTGTTCCGATATGTTCCATTACAGAAATTTGTCACCTATGTACTTCTGCTAATTATTTTAATAGAAATCATTTTTCCTCGTCCAATTAATATCTTGAAAATATTTGAATTATTATTCCGTGGGCATATTTGTCATGTATGTTAATGCATTATGTTAACATGTATGCTAAAATTATATATTATCACCCTATTCTTGAATATCTTGGTTGTTGAGGACAAGCTGCAAGTATAAAGCTTTGGGTCTTGTGCTCAACAGGGGTCTTCTTCAAACATCTAGACGAGGTAGGCTCTTAGCCTTGTCTTGCTAGAATTTTCTTTATATAGAATACTTGGGATTCAATTTGATTTATGCGTTTCATTCTATATGTTGTGGTTTAACCCTAGTCATAGAGATATTTTCCTCGTAATAGAGACCATTAGGAAGGATAAGTACCTATATGAGCAAGGTAAGGGAAATGAATCCTTGCATAAATATTGGGAAGAAAAATAAATTTTATCAAATAAGGAAGGGATTCAAACCTCCTTTCAACAGAAACATCCCAAATAAAAATCAGGAAGAGCGGTCTACTAAGAATGATTCCAAGAGAGAAGACTCTTTGGTAAAAGGGGAAGACCACCAATTAAATGTTGGGGATGCAAAGAAGATCACATGTACAACGATTGTCCTCACAAAGAAGACAAAATGAAGACCATGCACAACATACAAGAGGCTACTATAGAAGAATACATGGGAAAAAACATTCCAAGAATACATGCAACCTTTGAAGGTCGACAAGTAGAATACCAAGCCCATATGATTGAAGTGGAAGGTAAGATCATTAATCAACCTATTGTTATTTTAATTGATTCTAAGGAAATTCATTGTTACATTGATCCTAAAATAGTGGATATATTATATTTGGAGAAAAGTAAGCTTGAAAAGTCAAGTTTGGTTCAACTAGCCATTGGAACCAAAAGAAGGACAATTTAGATGGTTAGAGGTTTTCCAATAAGTCTTAATGGAGTAAGTACTAATGATGACCTAAATATCATACTGTTAGGATCTTAGGATATCCTAATTGAAATGGATTGGTTGGACAAGCATTATGTTGTTCTATATTTTCATGAAGAAGGAAAACATAGCACTATGAAAGGAATTCCAAAACCCATTTCTATACGGGATATTTCAGCATTATAGTTGAAGAGATGTTTCAAGAAAGGATTTCAATTGTATGCAACTCATGTGGAGGAGCCATAAAAGACAAAAGGGCCAAGCCTTGAATATTTTTTGGTGTTGCAATAGTTTGAAAATATATTCCAAGAAATACTAGGATTGCCACTAAAGATGGAAGTAGATTTCTCTATTGATTTAGTACCAGGAGTTGCCTCAGTATCAAAAACACATTACATAACGAGTACACTAGAATTAAAAGAATTACAAATGCAACAGTAATAATTTTTGAAGAAAGGGTACATACGCCCAAGTGTTTCACCTTGGGGAGCACTAATACTCTTTGTCAAAAAGAAGGATGGAGCATTGAGGATGTATATTGACTTTAAACAACTGTGAAAAATAAATACCCTCTACCCATAATTGATTACCTCTTTAATCAACTAAGAGGAGCAAATATGTTTTCAAATATAGACTTGAGATCAAGATACCATTAGGTAAGAATCAAGGAAGAAGACATCTATAAGACAACCTTTAGAACTAGGTATGGAAATTATGAATTTGTAGTAGTGCCATTTGAAATGACCAATGCACTAGTTTTCTTTATGTGCTTAATGAATGGCATATTCAGAAATTACTTGGATAAGTTTTTCATTGTGTTATTGAATGACATACTTATTTATTCTAAGTCCAAGGAAGAGCATGGACATCACTTGAGGTTGGTGTCGCAAGTGCTGAGAGAACATCAACTTTATGCCAATCTTAGTAAGTGTTCTTTTTACTTAGAACAAATCCATTATTTGGGACACATTATATCAAAGAAAGATATAACAATGGATCAAGATAAGATTGAATCCATTAGAGGGTGGCCAACACCCATGAATGTTTTTGAAATTAGATCTTTCATGGGATTAGTTGGATACTACATGATATTTATAAAATGATTCTCTAAATTTGATCATCCCATCACTTCCTTACAAAAAAAAGGGAATCAAATTTGAATGGACAACAAAGTGTGAAGATAATTTTAATTTGTTAAGGGAATTACTTATTAGTGCACCAAATTTAAATATTGTTGACCCAAATGAGAAATTTGTGGTATGTACAAATGCATGCAAGGAAGGACGTGGTAGAGTCCTCACTCAAAATGGGCATGCCATCAATTATGAGTCTAGAAATCTTATAGAACACGAGAGGAATTCTACCACACATGATTTGGAGCTTTCTTCCATAGTTCATGCATTGAATATGTGGAGGCATTATCTCATGGGAAAGAGATTTGAATTAAGGACATACCATAGTGGTCTAATATATCTTTTTGAACAACCAACTTTGAATGCTAGGCAGACAAGATGGATGGAATTTTTAAGTGAATATGACTATGACATCATACATATCAATGAAAAAGAAAATAAAGTTGTTGATGCACTCAACAAAATAGTATATCTCATGCATGCTACAACTGTTAGTATGCATCAGTCAGATTTGAAGAGAAGAATTTTAGATGTTGTTGCTATAGTTCAACATTACCTAAAGGTAAAATAAAGTTTACATAAATAAAATGTACAACATAAAATTAAAGAGTATGAGATTAAGGAAGATGGATTACTTATTCATAAGAATAGAATTTATGTTCTTAGTTCCATAAAACTTAGGAATTTGGTATTAAAAGAAATTCACAATATTCCATAAGCCAGACATCACAATTACCAGAAAATAATTGAAGCAGTAAGATGTCAATTCTTTTGGTCATGAATGAAGAAGGATGTTTTTGATTACATTTTCAGATGTATGGAATGTTAGAGAGTTAAACTTGAGCATATACACCCAACATGTTTGCTACAAAAATTACCATTTACAGAGAATAAATTGGAAGTGGTAACCATTGATTTTATAACTAAGTTTCCCAAGACAACCAAGAAACATGATTCAATAATGGAAGTGGTTGATAAATTGACAAAGTCTGCTCATTTTGTTTCTATTAAGATGACTCATATAGCAGCGAATATTGCAGAAATTTACATGAGGGAAATTGCTAGATTGCATGGGATACATATGGAAATTGTTTCAGACAGAGACCCAAATTTTACTTCAAATTTTTGGAGAGGATTATTTAAAGGATTTGGTACAAATATGAACTTAAGTACAACATACCATCCACAACCAGATGTTAATTTAGAGAGATTCAACCAAGTGATTGAATACATGTTGATAATGTATGTGATGGATAAACAATTTAAGTGGGAAGACTACTTGCATTTGGTTGAATTTTCCTATAATAATGGGTATCAAACTTTATTGAAGATGAGACCATTTGAGGATTTGTATGGTAGAAAATGCAACACTCTAGTAAGTTGGGATAACCCAATAGATAGAGTAGTACTTGGACCAAAATTGCTCAAGGATATGGAAGACTAGATGGTCAAAATTAAGCATAATTTGAAGGCAACACAAGATAGACATAAGAGTTATGCATATAAGAACAAAATAACTAGAGAAATTAAAGTGGGAGAGCATGTGATTTTGAAAGTGAAGCCCAAGACGAGTTCATTGAAGTTGGGTAGTTGTACAAAGCTAGCAACCAGATTCTGTGGTCCATTTGATATATTGGAAAGAATAGGGTCAGTTGCATACATGCTTTCCTTCCTTGCTTCCATAAATGTGCATAATGTATTTCATGTCTCTTTGCTGAAAAAGTATGGACATGATTCTAACCATATTATTGATTGGAATTTGGTGCAGGTAAAGTCAGAAGGAGACTTTCAGGTCCAATCAATGTGCATATTGGACAAAAGATAAAAAAATTCTCTGGAATCAAGTCAAAGAATTGGTAAAGGTTCAGTGGAACTACTACAGTTATGAAGATGCTACTTGGGAGCATGAATATGCCACGTGAGCAGAGTACTTACGACTTTTTGAATAAATTTGAAATTTTTATTTATGTTCTATATATGCATTGAGGACACTGCCAAAATAAGGCAAAGGGGAATGTAACACCCAAATTTTGAGTCCCCATACTAATAATGTATTTTTTTTATTTGATCAAAGGCCAGAGTTCTTCAACAATTAAAAACGGGCCAGAGTGACTAGGAAGTGTAATACTTTGAACATTGCAAATAATAAAATACATCATTGGTTGCAAGATGGAAAAGGACAAGAGTTATAGAGGGATATGATTCCATGAGGGAGGAGGCTAAATGGGATAAGTATTTTTATTATATTTTCTTTACCCATATTGGTTTTAATTGAGAAAAATGGTTACACATGAGCTTCTTGGGGAGAAGGCCATATGGTTCTTGATTTCATATAATATATAAACACCTCTTGTGTGTTGTTTGAGGGTTCTTCTCCATTCACACTTTCACTCTTTTCATTCATTATTCCTAATTCATTCTTGATCTTGAATTGGGAAGGAAAAACAAATTGATGAGAAATGAGTCATTTTTTTATGACTATAGTAATTACTAGTGTGTTCCAACCATGAATTGATGCCTAATGATGCATGAGCATCATCAGCAGCCAAATGAGTGTGAAGGCGGAAGACAACTGGAAGACCACCAGCACACATTTTTGAAATGTTTTTGAAGCATTAATGTAATGGTTAAAGGGAAGCATACTTGCATATTGTAAAACAGATCATGAGCGATTCGATCTCATCTGTAGAGTGTAGAGGCATTTATGCATAGTTAATGAAAGTAGGTAGGTTTGAATTAATAAGATTAGACAGTTTAGAGAGTAGGAGGGAAAACGGGTATAGACACCCTCACCATTGTATCATTGTAGTAATTTTATCATTAGCATAGCACAGAAGGGGAGAGATGTAGCAGAGAGTTGAAAGGAGGAATCCATGTACAAGAGCTTTGAATCAGACTCATGGTGTTATGATGTTTTCTGTTTATACATGGTGAATGGTATGATTACAGTGGTTTTAATCTCTCGGTTATGTATTTTCTTTCATACTGTGTTGAATGTATGACTTTATGTTAAAAGATTGAAGTTTGAGAGAGAGAGAGAGAGAGAATGAGTTTCAATTGTTTCTCTTCATGAGTGATAGAAGTTCCTGCAAGGAGTGCAGTGAAGCGTCCACAAGGAGTGCGTTGACAACGGTTCAGAGTTTATTTCTGAAAGCTCAGGAGGGATACCGTTGTTCTCATTCCAACAGAAGTGCAGGAGTATCACATGAGCCATGAAAGGCATGTGCAGGCTAGTAGATACCTTAGAAGTTATCAACTAAGGTTGAAAGGTGAAGGACTGCTCTTGCAGGAAGTGCACAGAGTCGAGAAATCAAATATGCAGAAGTATTTGAAGGATTTCCACGAGGAGTGCGAGCAGAGGCCCTTTCTCGAAAGTCTTGAATTCGCAAGTGGAAGCTCAGGAGGGTCATCAACTTTGAAAGTACTCAAAGGAAGACGAGGATTGAAGACACCGTGCAGAAGCTAAGTTCCAGTGGGAGAACACTAGTTCATTTTGCAAAATTTATTAAGGAGGAAACAAGCGGTCAAAATTCTCCGAGGAGAACTCCCGAAGTCACGGGGACTGTAGGATCCAGAATAGTTGTAGAGTGGATAAGGGTTGGGAGAACTCATTATATTGGTTTTAGGGATCAATGTGGACCATTGATCGTGATTTGTCTGAGCCATCAGATCATTTCTGTATTTCGTGGATCTTGACGACAAGAAGTTGAGCGCAACAGAACGAAAGTCCCGAAGTCGCGAGTTGCGACAGGAATTGGTGTGGAGTTTTTGGATTTAGACACTTCGGGTATCGGGAAACCAAGGAGGCAGTGCCTTGGGATTGAGATTCCTAAATACCGGGGAGAGTGATAGGAGGCAAGAGTCTGCATCAAAGGTAGAAAGCGTTTGAGTGGACAGGTGGCATGTCCTCGTCAAACAGGCAGAGTTAACTTCATTGACTGTTTCGGGGTTTCGTAGGTGGGAGAGCTGGAAGCCTTACATTAGGATTCGTGAAATCATGAAGTCTGAAACCTCGATGAAGTGAAAATCCCATTGGGAAGCCAACCATAGCTGAACATTTCGATGAATCGGTATTTCATGTTTTGGCAGTAGATGGTCTAGAAACTCAACAATAGGAATCGTGAAATTGCAAGACCCGAAGTCCTGAATTAGCGAAGGGCGTGATGTTATTGTGGTCAAGAAGATTTGGATTGGTGCCTGGTGTTTGTTCACGCGGCTCAATTCATAAGGACCTGTGGATCGATTTGTTGTAGGTTCTGATAGGGATCTGAAAGAGTCGCTTTGGCTTAAGGATAATT
>WSFP011497787.1:0-14155 GCA_009831015.1 Picea engelmannii
GGAGTCTACGTTGTTAACTTTTTGCAAGTAGTTCAATAAGCCCATAACACTATTGGAATTATCAAATCCCAATCATCTCTTTTAAAACTGCAAATCTTAGTCAGTGATGTCTCCAAAATATTATTAAAAGCTTCGACTGTACCATTTTCCTGTGGGTGGTATGGTGTGCTCTTTTGATGGTTAACTCTGAATTCCTGAGTCAAGGCTTCAATAGTTTTTTTAATGAAATTTGTGCCTTGATCACTCATAAGGATCTTTTGGCATCCAAATATGGTTATGATATCATCAAAGATGAACCACACAATTGTATCTGCACTATAGTCTTTAACTGCTCTTGCTTCTACCCATCTAGTCATATACTCTGTAGCAGTGATGATATATTGAGCTCCTGTGCGCTTTCCTGGTGGGTTGATAGGTCGCACAAAGTCAATAGCCCATTTCTCAAATGCCTGTAAAGTTAACTGAGGTGCTAAAGGCATCTCATCCCTTCTATAAGGCTTCCCTACTCTTTGACATACATCACATGCTCTGTAGTATTCCTTAGCATCCTTATGTAAAGTGGGCCACAAGAGGCCAGCTCTGAGAACCTTCTACACTGTTTCTTTCCCTGCATAATGTCCTCTTGAGATGCCTTCATGTGCTTCTGCAAGAATCAATGGTCTTTCTGACTCCATAACACATCTTCTTAAGATCTCATCTGGTCCCATCTTATATAATTATCCAGCTATAAGTTGAAAATATGTAGCGTGGACTACCAACTGTTTCTTATGAATAACTATATACTCGTGAGGTGCCATTTTTGTGGACATGAACTGGACTATCTCGACGAAGTGATCCTCGACTTTCCTGACGGCCAACAACTATGCATATGGTAGTGTATCATCCAAACTGGTAGGTTTCTCTCCATGTTCTAACTTGGATAAGTGGTCAGGTCCATTATTCATTCTCCTTGGCTTGACCACAATCTCAAAGTCATATTCCTATAATAATAATAGCCATGTGCATATTATTCCCCCCAACACTGGATTTTTGACTAAGTACTTTAATGCAAAATGATCAATAAACATCTTAAAATGTCCTCCCAACAAGTAGTGTCTAAACTTCTGCAGCGCATATACCATATCTAAGCCTTCTCTTTCAATGGTAGTATAATTTATTTCAGATGTAGAAATCTTCGTTCTAGCAAAGGCTATAGGGTGGTCAATATCTCCTGCACCTGGCTATGCTAAAACTACTCCTAATGCAATTGATGAAGCATCGCCATGAACATGGAATTCCTTACTCCAATCTGGAAAAAACAAAATAGGCATAGTGACCATTTTTTTCTTTAATGTGTCGAAGATCTGTTGGCATTCCTATGTCCATTGAAACTTACTATCCTTATTTCATAGCTTCTCCATAGGTGTTGTTATATGTGCGTAACCCTTAATACACTTTATGTAGTATCCAGTGTGTCCCAATGCAGTGCACAATTGTTTAACCAAAATAGGAGGAGGTAGATCGACAATGATAGAAATCTTGGAAGGATCTACTAACAACCTCTACTTACACAGAATGTGTCCTAACAACACTCCAAAAGGTGAAAAGAAAACACACTTTTTCAAGTTCAGGGAAATATGACATTGCTTGAACTTATCCAACATTAGTCTCAAACATTCAATATGATTTTTCAATAGACTAAAAATAGTCCAATCATCAAAGTATGCCTCCAAAAACTTATGTAAAAATTCCTTAAATTCTTCGAACACCACCCTGGAAGAGATGGTTAGTGCATTCTTCAAACCAAAAGGCATCACAGTGTACTAAAAAGAACCCCATTTTGTTGCAAATGTAGTCTTATGTTTGTCCTCCTTAGCAATTATGATCTAGTGATAGCCTGAAAATCCATCTTTGAATGAATAAACTTCTTGTCCTTCTACATTATCTAGAACTTCATCAGTAAAATGCGTAGGAAATGGATCATGTAAAAATGCATCATTCAATTTCCTTAGATCTACATAGATTCTGATTTATCCTGTCTTCTTATCCTAGACCACGATAGGGCTGATCCATTCAGATTCTTCGACTGGTTTTATAATTCCTGCTTCCAACATTCTATCTAATTCAATCTTAACTTTCTTCTTTTATTTGGGATTCAATCTGTAAGGCCTATGCTTGACAGGCCTTGCATCTGATTTCAAAGGAATCTTCATTTATCCCATGGGCCCTTTAAGGCTCTTCATGTTTGTAAAATTGGTTGGAAACAAGTCCTGATAATCATGAGATAGTTTTGTAATCTTACTAATAGTAGCATCATCCCAATAGTCTCCAACATTTTCCAACTTAGGTGCTTGCTCTGTTGCAATATTAACCTTCTTAATTTTAATAGGATGTCCAACAAAAGGTAATTCAATCCCTGGCCCTTCTATATCTCTTTGTCCTTCATTTTCTGAAATGTTCACATTCCTAGGGTCATCATCCTCATCAACATTAATATTATAACAACCCTATAACCGTTGAAGAGGCGCAATCCATTCATATTCTTCTTGTTCAAGAGAGGGTTTAGGTGCTTCCTCAAAGACCTTATGTCTTATAATTTCTAAAGCCTGATCTAATGTGGGGTACTAAATTTCCAATAGGAATGTAGCTATAAAGTTCTAGGTCATACCATACCAATCTTTAGTGACTAAGATCAGTTCTGCTTGAAGATACCAGTTGATAGGAGTAGTATCTAAGGTGTTAATGAACTTATGTGCCCACTGTTCTTTAGGAATGATGCTCCAGGCTTCCTCACAACTTGGCACATGGTTCTTAGGAAAACTCGGACCTGTGTATCAAACTTCACAACCTTCATCTTGGTCTGAAAAGCGCATTGTGAACAAGGTGCGACATTGTACCCACTCCACGATGTTCTTCTTGTGTGTTTCACACCATCTAGCTGGCATTTCTTTCAAGGCTTCATCTAGTGGCAACAAACTTTGTTGTACTAGTATACTTCCTTCAAACTCAAATAGAAATGTCTCTAAATTATTCAAACCATCAAATGTAGGAAGATTACTTACTTCTGTGCCAATCTAGTGAACTGCCTTATTCAATCTGTCACACCTCCACGTAGAAGCATCATACATTATGTTCTGCCAATTTTCCAATGCTTCTTTTGAATCTGACGAGCATGCACTTTCAGTTTGCCAACTTAGATTTCCATCTGCTATAGGATTAATATAATCATGATGTGTTGATATCAGTTTATAGATGTTCTCTATATCATAGGTGCGGTCTTGTTTACTTATAGGTTCAATGTATATGCGACCTTCATCAGGGTCAAGAGGTGCAATGACCCTAAGGCCATCACCTTCAAATGTCATTTTTCTCTTTTTCAGGTGAACAACAATCAAATTGTTGAAAGCCCAATAAATACCCAACAACACAGTATATGGACAACTATCATCAACAATCTCGATCACTTCGGAGTCTACAAATGTCCTCACTCCATCGATGTCCACATGGACATGCTCTACTCTTCCAAAGGGGCTCACCGCTTGCTGATTAGCCATCCTGAGCCTAATAGGAGAGTAAATCAATTTAGGTTTTTCCATCAATTCCCAAGTCTTCTTCGTCATAACATTTACTTCTAATCCTAGGTCAAGGACCACATAGTCTATGTCATAGTCTCCAATATGAGCACTAAGCTACAGTTCCTTGTGTGTCCTCCTTTTTCTAGATACTTGATTCACATCTCTACTCAGTAGAGGATTTACTCTTCCAATTTCATACTGTCTTATCAAGTGTTGTAGTTCCTGCGCAACTCTTTCATCTTTAATCAAATCAATACAAGTATGCAAGAATTCCACAAGTTTTCTTACCTCTTTTCCTTGTCTAAGTGGGGTAGACTGATCAAATGATGGAGGCATTTCAGATTCCCTTACTTCTGGTTGTGCTCGAGATGAAGAATCCTCTGTTCACCTACAAATTTTCTTCTTGCTTCTTCAAAAGTATGTTTTTCTTTCCTTGGATCAAACAATGGCGCCTTCTTTGAAGCTCTTATAATCCCTGATCCATCTGTAGTCTTTCCTGGAGTAGCTACAAGTAGTACAAGGTTTATGACAATCCCTTTCCAAGTGGCCTAGTTGGGCGCAGTTATAGAAAATAATTTGACCTTGACCTCGACCCATGCCTCCTCCTCGTCCTCTTCCTTTGAACCCACCATGAGGGTTGAATTTTCCTCTTCCTGGGGAATTGAACTGCGCAACATTCCCTTATAGCTATAATTCTCCTTGAAATCTATATGCATCCCTTAACCTTTCATGCATGAGGTATAATCCCTACAATCCTTCTCATCATGCCCAACATACTTACAGAATGTACAATAAATATTGGTGGGTATCTGGACATATTTCTGCATATAATAATATTCACAAGGGTGATGTCTAGTTATACATACCTCACACCATGGAAAATTAGCCTACTTCAAAGGGTTAGGAGCTCCAGAGGCCAAGTATTCACTAAATAAAGGAAAATTCTCTTTATCATGGCCCTCTGCTTTACATCTGATACACCATATGTCTTCTCTTTTCTATTTTCCTTTATCCTTCTTAATGTCTTCAACCTGCAAAGATAAACTAGTTAATTGATTCAAAATCTGACTCGTACCTAGACTGGATTCTCCTACAGGGGATGATTCTAGTTTCATGGAAATATCTAATGCTTCAGCCTGCAAAGATACCTTCTGTTGCATCAGAGGAACTCTAATGTGTGGCAGGAGGGCAACGATGAACCATTCCTTATGTTGTTCATCTGGAATATGAAAACTCAAATGGCTTGTCAAGGTCTTAAATGTCTGATCAAATTCCCAAATAGGTTCATTCACCTTATGCTTGATTTTCTTCAACTCTGTAATGCACCACGACTCCGACTTAGGCTTCTTGAACTCTTCACTCAACGTAGTCTTAATTCCATTCAACGGTTTAGGTTGTACAAATCCCGTGACAAAATTCATATACCAACTTAGTGCACGGTCCCTCAAGGTAGTACTAAACTGATCTCTCTTAACAACTTCATCGGTGACTTTCTTAATGGTCCATACAGCTTCGCATAAGAACCAGTGCTAGTCAGGATCCTCAGATCCATCTCCTATGAAAATAGGTAACCTCATTTTATTTGTCATCGATTTTCCTTGGTTTCTCGACTGAGTTAGTACTAAACTACTTGTGATAGTTCTCTAAGTGCTCTGATTACTCTAGTTACTCTGGTTACTTGGTGTTCCTAAAACAACAAGAGGAGTAGCAATACTTACTTCAACAGTAGGCACTATACCTGAAGTTTCTGGTTCTTCTTGGCGAGGTTCTTTAGTCTCTACTTCCTCTTCCCTTGTGAACTATGAATACTCTTCGTCTGATAGCTCTTCTTCTTCTCCACTGTATAATCCTTTGTCTTATGCTAATGGCCCATAACTCTGCTTAGAAAGGTTCACAAGAGGAGCCTTTCTAAATTATCTCCCACTATGCATGTGTTCAGCCTCTGTGTCACTGTCGTTGTCGGAATTCTTGAACATTATCTTTAAAATCCAATTGATTACTGTATCTTCAAGATATTATTCTCATTCAATAACATCTCAATCTTCAACTTCAAAAAGTGTAGAAAATTTCCTCTAGGTCTCTTGAATAAATACCTCTCTTCTTGACTATATGATTCAACTCTGTTTATAGAAAATTCAGTAATGTACCCTCCAATAGTGTTTTCAAACCAGAGATCCACTGCCCTTGATACAATGTTATCAACTTTCTTGACTTTCTTGATCAGTGCCAATATCCAAACCACAAGTGGTCTAGATCTGATTTCAAACTGAGTGTTTGCTAGTCTGGATAACCACTCATATAACTCCTGATGAACTCATGCAAAGAAAATCTCATGCACATCAGTAAAGATGTACCTTCCTAACTAGTCTTTTGTACTAATTCTAGGGTTCTTGTTTTGAGCTTTAGTGAAGTCCCTTTTGTTGTTCTTCTATCCACTTCTAAATTTCTATGTTCGATGGAAATGACCTTGACATTCCTCAAGAAGATCCTGGTCCCGACAACGGATCCATTTGTTGGCACAAGGGAAGATCCAGGGTTCAACTCTAACAACACACCAACAAACCCTAACTACTGGCCCTTATAGAAACACCTTCAAAGCAGATGAAGTCTCACTCAAAGTAGCAATAGGAGGGTTGCAGGACATAGGTGTCCATAACCAAAGGAGAAGTAAGATGATTCCAAAACAACAACGCAATATAACCTAGAGATTCTTAACAGTATTATGCTTAACTTTGCGAAGTAGGTTATATATTCTTATCTTCAACAAGAAACATAACAATGCAATAACAATATAAAAGTAAGTAAATAACAAAGCATCGACCACATAGAACAACAAGATTTTCCCTAGTTCACCCTTTCCCTAGGGATACTTCCACAAAACTGTGTTTATTGATAGAATAGATGAAAATATACAGTTCTATCTGCTCACTTAGCTGCAGATCCTTCTCTCTCTTCCTCTTTATTTCCTCTCCCTGCACACCCAACTGCAGGGTTAATCTTCGCACTTAGATGAAGACACAAACTACGAGAATACACTAAAATATAACACTTTTACATCTCAATGTCACTATCACTCTCTTTATCAATTGTTCTATACCTCTATTTGTACATTCCATGACTCTTAGAAAAACGTAAACCGAAGCCCAGGTTCCAAAACCATAGGTGCCAAAACCCTAGGTCCAAAACCCTAGGTGACAAAATCCTAGGTCCACATAACTTGGATTTTAAGGACTTCCCTGACCTATTCTTCCTTCTTCTCCGTGAGGTGCTCCAAAGCACCCATTAGTATCTTCTTCCACTTGCTAACTTGTCCATGATCTATCTTCTTTTCTATTTTGTCTTCCTTGATCTTCTCTTTCAACGACTTGCTTTCCTTTACTTTGTTCCTTCTTTTATGCTTCTTTAACCACTTCAACCCTTCCTCATTTTGTGTGCCTTTCATGTACTTCATACTTTGTCTTTATTCTTCCTTAATATTCACTTTCTTCCTTAATACATGACCAAGGGCCAACATGTGGCTAGTGATGAGAAACAAGGCTTTAACATGGAAAGTCCTTCAAATAAGGAACATAAATGGTCTTGGTTTCTGTACTATGTTTAAACAAGATTTGAAAATGATATATCACTTGCTAATTCATTGTATTTATTCTATAATAGTTTCATATGAAATGGAAGTGTTAATCAAATGCAAGGGAGGATGGAAGGGGTTGACTATAAATGAATGTTTGAAGAATTGGGTTTTCAACAAAGATCTGAAAGACATTTGAGATCTTCTCTTAATCCTTAGTTGAGGTATTTGACTTGCAAAAATGTGTATATATTAAAAGAAACATTTATTTCTCCATTTCAATGTGATTTACAAATCAAATCCATTTCCTTAATCATAAACATAACTACAAAGGCCCAAAATACCATGCTTCTAACTCATCCTCAAAATGTTCATAATGGGCATGGGGTTTTTCGATGGGGCTATTCAAGAGAATAGTGTTGTTGTTGGTGTTGGTGATTCGATATATCTCAATGGGTCTCATATCATTAATTTTAAGCTAGGATTGGGGGAGGGTTGACTATTAGTTTAATTGATTAAACTCTACTACATTAAATTATAATCTGGAGTCTATATACTTGTGAGATGAAAGAAAAATATATGCAAGAGTAGGCAAGAAAACTCTAAGCTATTCCACTGTGTTCAAAAGCACTTCATTTGATAATTCATTTCCAAGAACCGAAGTTAAGTGCATAAGTTCGATTACTCAATGACTCAACTAATTATTGTAGCTTAATCAAACTGCAAAACAAATTCACTCAAATGAAATTGCAATGTTGAAATCAAAGCCAAAAGATCTTATAACTATAGGTCCAAGTCCTGTAGCTTTCACTTTCTTAGAATCTTCGGGTTAACAGTTTTTAAGATTAATGGTAGAACGCCACACATGGTCGTTAACACACTTAAAAAAATTGAAAAGAAGAAACAAATGAATAGAATTTAAAATGCTACATGAGTTCAATTTGGTCACTAGACTTATATTTCAGTTAATCACATTCCTTTGGTTGGACATAAAGAACATCAACTAGTTCTGTGATCACTTATAGAAACTCAACCTTCAATACCTAACTCTATAGGGAAACGATACTTTTAGTTCACGAGAATAAAAAAACATTCAAAATTGTAAATAATAATAAACATAAATACTAATATACTGAACATAAATGTAATTCTATATATTAATATACATCAACTGAAAAGAAAATAACTTTGCAACACAAACCAGATAGGGGGGCCTACCTACTCACTTGTGCTACAAAGGAAACTATCACATGAGTAATCAATTACAATTTCATTAAATATATATTTTATTTCATGATCCAAATGTAAAATGGTTATATAGGAATTCGTATCAATGTTCTCTTATAGCTATGGCTTCTCCTCTCTCTTATAACACTAATAGCCCATATTTCATAAGAGGAAAAGGGTTACAACAAGATGAGACCACTCCCCAAATATGTGGATCTACAACCAAAAAATCTTAGATTTTGTTTTATTACAACAACAAAATCATAAAAACATATTCCCCAACAAATCCCATATTCCCAAATTTAACTAGTCAAAGTATGAAGGCAATTTTTTGTTGTTGTTGTGAGATTTATAGAAATGACATAAAAATCCATTTGAAGATATGCCCATACATCCCTTGTTTTGCATTTGTCGAGGAATTTGTCTAGTTGTAACTTAAATGACCATATTCTACACAAAACCCATGTGTCCGAATTTCACAATTCAGTCCCATTGGTTTCAAAATAAGGCTTAAATATAATCCCTCAAAATAGTTCGCTGTAGGAAATCCAACAACAAATCTAGACATTCACCATGAACTAGAGCTAGCTACTATCAACCTGGGTTTGATTTAATCAAAATGAAACCTTATCATTCCACCTGGGAACAAAATACATGTGAAAAATTCTCTCTTGGAGCTGTGCTAGCATCCCAATCATGGAGTTGGCTATCGAAACTGAACTCACACAACCGTCATCCGCAAAACCAATCGTAATTATCTTTAATTCATTAAAACCAAGGAAATTAATGATAATTAAAAAAAATTCACTTCATAATCTTGGCATGGAACATTTCTTGAAAACACAAGGAAATGTGATGAAAAAGGTGGTAAATGGATAAAGGGAAAGGAACAAAATGGTCAAAAGAGGTACTTCAAATAGTGAAAAAGTTGGAAAAATGACGACCCAACATCTCCCCCAAACCAAAAACTTTTCATTTCCTCATGGAAGCTAGAGAGGAAGATAACATTCTAAAAAATTAAAACAAATTGATCGAATAACTATCTTAAAGATAGGTAGCAACATCTATTAAGATATTCAACCCATAATGTATCCTCCTTTGTTTGGATTTAAGTTTCTTGATCAATGTCTTATTATGCAGAGCTGATGAGTTAGCTTCTTATGCCATTTCTTGGAAAACCTGAATAGTTGTTTTTATCTTAGATGACAATTTTGGATTTTCTGTGTAGCTGGAATGCGTTGTCCCATTAATACATAATGTTCAGTCTTGACACATCTAGCCAAGATAATGAAAATTTTCAAACTTTGTTTTTATCTTTTTAATATTTTCAAATCAAAGGACTCTACTACTTGATGGACTGATCATATTCTGGACTATAACTTGCATGTAGGATGTTGAATCATGCGTAAAGAAGGAAATGTAAAAGTATGGTGATGTAGAATGGTGCTAAATTATGACTGATAGGCACCGAGTGAGAGAAATATGATATAAGGGAATACAAGATTTAAGGATGAGTGAATAACAATTTTGGAAGGTGGTTCATGAGTGAATAGGAGATGAAATCATGGCATAGGATGGAACACACGAATCTCAAGCTTGAAATAGTTGTTATCATAAGTTTCCATATTTTCAAGAAACTAAAAAGACTTAATTTTTTTTTTACCTCAAGTTATCTTATTGAAAATATGGAGTGGCACTTGCTAAGTGATGCATGTTGAGATTTAGAAAAATCTAAAATTTGAGAAATCTATGTTCTGAACCATACCAAAGGAGATTTAAATGTTGTTTGTTGAGGATTGATGTTGATGCTGACCTTCTCTCAAGCTGGAAACTCTGAAAACCTCTCAAAATGTTGAACATGCTAAAATGTTCTGAACATACTACAAAAAACCTTATGACAGAAAAATTGACTACAAAAGAAACAATATGATGTGGCAAGGAATGTTGCTTCAAGATTTGTCTGCTCTGTGAAGTATACAACCAATGAAATTATGTTGGAACCGTTTTCATAGGGAGTGTTGACCGAAACTTTGACTGGAGACCCACAACATTGATTTTGATATTTGGGGAGGCTTGCTTAACATGAAAGCATAAGAACACCATTCTAAACAAAATTCATATGTTTTGTTTTTTCCTTACTATGCACAACCATGAAAATCAATGAATAATTTTGAAAATAACCACTACAGGATTTTTTTAAATTATTATAAAATATTCCTTAAAAACTTGCTCACATGTCCCTCCTTGTGCATTTTCAGAGAATTTTTCTCATGCGTTAGTCAAATAGTTGTATTCCAGAAAAAACCCATGTCTCATAATTTCTTAATTCGTCCTCATCTACTTGTAAATGACATGCCAAAACCATCCCTGGAAATTGTCTACTACATGAATTTCGGTAGCAAATATGCGTTTTGGCAACATTGGGGCACTATCATGTTTCTGGGAAATTCCATAGAAACAACTAAACTTTTGTAAGTAGTTAGGAAATAAAAAAATCCATTATAAATAAACATCAAAACATGGGGAATGAGTAGAAAACAATAATTAAATTCATCATGAAGCTTGTATGAAATTAAGGCTTTATAAAGTGGGTAATGTGGACGATAAATGAGTAAAGAAGAAGGGTAAACTAAGTGATACTAGGCTAAATGGTCATTGTAAACATGTCAAAACCGAGGTTCAAATCCCCCCCCCCGCACTCAAGTTTTTGCATGTCCTCATGCAACAAGGATAAGGTGAATGTTTCCTAGATTATGAGGTGTACTTGTAGTCCTCAATCCCCTAAATGATATGATTCCCTCTTTCCTTTTTTGAATTTTTCTTTTATTTTGGCAAGGCAAGAGTGAATAGGGCTTAATGATCTACATTGTACTAATTCAGATTGTAGAAATGGAGTTTTTTCCTGTTCTCAATGATGTATTTTAGGTACAAAACAAGGAATATTGGGATTATTATGTTTTTAATATGGAATCTATGAAATATTCATGTGATGCAAGACTTAAAATGGAGAAGTCTTATTTTACGTTTAAGCTTCTACAAAATTTAACAATGACAAAAGGAAAGGATAATGATGAAGGGAGAAAAAGGAATAAGATGGAGTATGAAATGAATGAAAGAGGTAATGTATAAAGGTATATATGGAATAACTTCAAGAGTTTAATGATATAAATTCCCAAGTTATATGAACACTTAGAATATAAATTTCTTATCTAATTACCTCTCAAATGTCATGATAATCTGAAAATAATGAGAAGAAGATGGGTATCAAGTGCTTGGAATATTGGGCTGAAAATATTGTGTTGAAGACTATCTAAAGTTAGAACTATAATGATAAGAATTTTGGTAGCAAACGATCATTTTGAAAACACTAGCAAGCCACTAGAAATTCTAAAAACTATGAAGCATTGATATGAAGTTCTTCTTTTCTATAAGAACATGGATATGATCTAAAACTAAACTCCATACCTTTTATTGTTTCTACTATTGATGTTGAATATTGGAATGAACAAACTTGTACAACTACTTTGGTGAATAAGAAGTTTTAGTCTGATGCTAAAAATGAATACTTGTGTTGAATGTTGATGCAAGAATTCTGGTGACACTTTAACAACTTGCAATAACCAAATTATTACCGGAAATCAAACCATTACAGGAAATCCAAATCACAGTTGAAACTGAAAAATGCCCCTAAATCTGCATTTCTTGAAGAAAATATACCTCACCAGAATCCAAATCACACTATTATGTTCTTGTTGTAGAAGGTGAGATATGAAAATGACTCCTATGTACCTCTTTATTTTTGAAATTGAATTTCCAGTACTAAATTATATAGAATGAATATGAACTATCTAAGAATAAAATGTTGAACTATACGAGAGCATTAAACCATGTAGTCTTCAATCTTTTCCAACCCTTGTGGTACAATCTTTTCCATGAGAATGAATATGCTAAGGTTGAACATAGAAAGGATTCGTTGGATTACCACCTTTAATGTATTTCATTAACCAACACAATATCACTCACAATTGATGAAAATGAGTGCCACGGTACCTTAGTGGATTCCGACATGTACAAATAAAGTTGTCGAATTTGAGTCACCTACAGAATTTGACAGTCAACAGACATTAATGTATTCACACTATTGTCAGCGAGGAAACCTTCCATTGATGCATGTAATCTTGAAGGAACTATAAAATATTTGATCTTGATCCCATATTAGGTGTTGAGGTCAATGGGACAAGATTTGTTGGAAGGATGACCTTAGGGAATCCCACATCCTCCAACTTGAGCATCGAACAAAACAATTTTGAAGAAATATAAATGAAAGATTGAACCAACAAGTTTATGCAGAAATTTATTGTGAACCTTGACAACCATAAACCTATTTTTCAAGCAAGCTTTAGGTCCAGTTGTGCTAGAGATATGGTTTTCACAGTTGAACATTATTTTTCTCTTTACTATTTTATTTATTTTTCTACCTTATCCTAATTTACTTGAAAAGGAAACCTTTTTTCAATTGTAGGAATATTTTCAATTCATCCGTTTGTGTAACAAAATCTCAAGTAGACTCATATCCAAATTTCAAAAAATTACCTTTATAGATTCTATGATATGAGAAACCAACTTCTCTAATTGATATGGTGCCAAGAAATGTTGAATAATGGAGGAATGTTGCAGAATAGTAATTGTCTGGAACTAAGATTCAATATAATCATTGTTCTTTTGGCTTCCTTTTTCTTTGGCACTGATATGTATGTTGTCCTTTTTCATGCAATGAAATTATTCATATATTTTAACACTTCACTCTTGAATGCATAAAGAATCTGGTGACAGACATGCAAGGAATTATTTAATCTTTGGTTCCAATATTTTCTCTCCATCATCTATTGTCCATGACTCTTTGTCCTCCTCTGCAAATTTACAAGGATGACTAAGGAAGACTTGTGGATCTTATTTTTGTAGTTGTACATGGATCCTCTTCTCTTCTTGAAAAGTAGATCCATCTTCCATTATAGTTAAGGATTTGGAACAAGGATTTAAGAAATTCCTTTCAGTGATAAGCCCTTCTTTTCTCAACAAATTCTTGAGCATCTTTATGTTCTTCCTTTTGGTCTAGATCTCATGCTCATAAATGGATTAGTGTATGGGGGTTTTTACAACACCCAAAATAATTGAAACTTTTCTACTTCTCAAATGAAATATACAAAAATAAAACACACCATGTATTGAATACCTCATGCTACTAAGACCTTGTTTTCACCAAGTTATCATTGACATAAGTTGAATCAAGGAAACACATTGAACCAACATGAGGAGGTCTCAGAGAAACGTACTAAATTGAATGCGTCAATATTTTACACTACAAAATTATATAGTGAGGTAATCTTTGTGTATTACCATTTCTCCTCCTCCAAGTCGTAAATATTAGTGCAAACAAAATCAGAAACAAAAATGAAAAACTAAAGAACCAAAGTATCAATGCTCTAATCCCTTAGCATCTCCCCAGAAACAATGTCGAAAATGTCAGGCGGTTTAATGGATTAAATCCTACTAGATTAAATCAATTGTGTTGGATCAAAACCCTATCTCTCTGCTCCCTCTCTTAGATATCCTATGACCTCCACCTCATGAGGCAGGTCACCCTTGTCCCCTCCTTCGTCCCCCCTCTAGACATTGTATCATTCTCATCCCTGATCACTTCTCTAATTAAAATGGTAAAGGAGGCTCCCTCGAGGTTCATAAAAATACTTGACAAAATTCTAAAAGTCCAATTCCACCAAGGCTCCTCTCGAAATATCTCCCTCAA
>ML885627.1:0-14155 GCA_009831015.1 Picea engelmannii
TTTTCATGGTAATAGAAAACTTCGATAAAGAAGACACGGAAAAAGAATATGAAGAGGCAAAAGTTGACTACAAAGAAGAATTGTTGAGTGACATAAACGTTATAAAAAGGGAAAAGAAGAAAAACAAATCACTACAGGTAGAACTAAAAAGAAAAGAGGAAACACAAAATTCCAACTCTAAAGAATTGGAGAAGATAATCTCTAATATAAAAATTCAAGTTGAAGAAGACAAAAGAATCGAAGAAGCACTTAAAGAACAGTTGGAAGAAAAGGACAGGATCATTATTTTAGATAATATTATCAATAGTTAGAGGCCACATCATGACAAGTCCATGCTAGGATACAATTAGAAAGAAAGAGGTTCAAGCTCGAAAACTACAGATCAAGAAACACAACCAAGAAGCTATGCAAAGACAGTTAGAGGATACAAGAATTTTTACAGGGAAGATCACAAGGACACTCCTCCACCTAGAAGATTCAAATTTCAGAATCAACAATAATCAGAAACAAGAAGGCCTTAGGAAGAAGAAGGATTCATAAGAGAAACTCCTTTCAGAAGATCTTAAACTCCTAGGTATCAAACTATCATTTTTTGTTTATGTTATGCATGTAATAATTTTTGACATAAAGTTGTAAATTGTAGAGCTAATAGCATGAACATAAATTACTTTGAAAGTCATGCACAAAATGGTTATCCAATAAGGCCTAATGAAAAATAGAGAAGAAGATACATTAGGTTTGAATCATTGAGAACTAAAGCGGAATGCTACAAGTGCAACAAATTTAGACACATGGCCAAAGATTACAGAATGACAATCCCTCCTAGAGAATCACAGTAGAATAACAACAGTCACAGACAGGGACCTCAATAGAGAATATGGATAAGAAAGCAAAATCAGTTTAACAATGAAGAATTCACACTCTCTCTACAAGATAAACACAAGAAACATGGTTGGTATGTTGACAATGGTTGCACAAAGCACATGACAGGTGATGAAAACAGGTTTCTTACATTGAGAAAGGAAAGAGATGGATCGATCTCCTTTGGAAATGATGACTCAACTAGAATCATTGGAAAGGGCACAGTCAGAATTGGAAACAAGAATACCAAGGCATAAAATTTTCTACTAGTGTAAGATATGAAACATAATCTTCTAATTGTAATTCAAATGTGTGACCAAGGTCACAAAATTACATTTGATTCATAGAAGTTCGAGATAAGAAAAGAAGGATTAGGAAAATTGATTGCAACAGCTGCAAGAAATTCAAGCAACATATATGTATTAAGTGAAATTGGAAATGAAAAGTGTTGTCTAGGAAAGGAAGATGAAGTTTGGCTATGGAAAAAAAGAATGGGTCACATAAATTTTGATAACCTCATCAAAGTTATCAAAAAGAAAGCAGTCAGAGAAATTCCCTAGATCACGAATCCAACCAACACATTATGCAAGCTTTGTCAACAAAGAAAGCAAACAAAGACTAGATTCAAACCAAAGGAATACTCCACAACAAGACCACTGGAAATTGTGCATACTGATCTAGTTAGACCAACTATAACAAAGGGTTTAAAATGTGAGAAATACTTTATGTTATTAGTTGATGATTATACAAGAATTTATTTTCTCAGGAAGAAATCAGAATCATTTGAAAACTTCAAGGTATACAAGGAAATGGTTGAAAATGAAATGGATTCAAAAATCAAATGTTTCAGATCAGACATTGGAGGAGAGTTTACTTAAAAGGAATTTATGTATTTCTGTAGCAAGCATGGAATAAAAATGAAATTTTCCATCGCTAGGACACCTCAACAGAATGGAGTTGTTAAAAGAAAGAATAGGATAGTATAGGAAATGGATCGAACAATGTTAATGGATTCTAAGTTGACATATTTTTTTTGGACACGTGCAATGCATACAACAGTTCACATTCAAAATAGAGTAATTCTCAAAAACAATAGTGACAAAACTCCCTACGAGTTATGGAAAGGAAGACCATCAAATGTGAATCACTTCAGAGTTTTCGAAAGAAAATGCTACATCAAAAGAGAAGATGGGAGAATGGGAAAGTTTGACTCTCATGTGGACAAAGGAGTACCTGTTGGTTACTCAAGTAAAAGGAAATCATACAAGTGTTACAATCTAAGGCTCAAAAAAGTTGTGGAAAGAATTAATGTAATAGTTGATGAAACAGGTGGACGACAATTAAAGGAAGAAGAAAAATAATCAGTGGAACATGTTTACGAAGAAGTAGTAGAAGGGGAAGATGAAGAAGGTCAGATAGAAGTAGAAGAGCAATTTTAACAATTACCTCCAAAGACACCTAGAAAACTAGTACAAAAGAATCATAATTCAGATCAGATTATCGGGAACAAAGATGCAGGAATTGACACTAGAAGAAGAATTTGTTCACTATAACAATTGCACCTAGCACTCTTATCTTCGATTGAACAAAAACATTTTGAAGAAGCCAACAATGATGAATTATGGGAAAAGGCCATGAATGAAGAGTTGGATAAAATAGAGAAGAATGGCACTTGGGAATTGGTTCCAAGACCAAGGTACAATAATGTGATTGGCACAAAGTGGGTCTTTAGAAATAAATTGAATGAAGATGGACGGGTTACTAGGAACAAATCTAGATCGGTATGTAAAGGATATGCACAAGTTGAAGGTATCGACTTTGAAGAGACATCTACCCCATTTTCCATAATGGAAGCAATCAGATTGATTCTAGCTTATGCATGCTCCAAGAATATTAAAGTGTATCATATGGACATGAAATCAACCTTTCTAAATGGGGAACTTGAATAAGAAGTCTACATTGAGCAATCAAAAATATTCTAGCTGTCAGAGAATAAATATTATGTGCACGGGTTGAATAAGTCCTTGTATGGTTTAAAATAGGCTCCCATAGCATGGTATTCTAGACTAGATAGATATCTACAACAAGCAAGGTTCAGAAAAGGAAATGCAGAAAACAAGCTCTACATCAAGGCAACTCAAGATAGTATGTTATTAATTGAAGCTTATGTTGATGATATTATTTTTAGAAGTGATGATGATAGGTTAAGCTAGAAATTTTCAAAGGATATGCATAATGAATTTGAAATTTCATTACTTGGAGAACTATCCTTCTTTCTGGGTGATCCAGGTGGATATCGGGGGCCACCCACATTTTCCAAATGGCTCAAAACAATTTTCTGGCCATTTTGACAATTTACTATTTTTAGCAGGTTTTCACTTCCGGGGCCATTTTGAGGGCCTAAATGAATTTTTTTCGAGATCGAGGTTCTCAATGATATCCAAAGGCATTATTGAGCCCCCAAAATGAATCTCCTCGACGATACCTTTCCAACGAGCTATCACACGCCTAAAACGTAGATCGTATGCAAAAGTTACGACCCCGGGAAGTTGATGCACCAACTTACCCAAACGGGGCCCACATGACTTTTGGCACTTCATCTCCTAGGGTTAGGTTTTTGGATGTCTAGGAATTTTGACATTCCCGATTATTGTAAAAAGACCTCTAGAGCCTCATTGTAACCATCTTCTTGCGAATGCGAGTAGCCGTCACATCTCTTCTCATAGATAAGCTGCCACCATTCTAGCGAGTCTTTCACTCTATATTTTTACAGTCTCTGTACATTTATTTGATTAATAGAAATCGTGTATTACTATATATCTGTGTTTATGGTTGCATCTCTGATACATTTATGTTATATTATTGAGTATCTGCAATATCTTTGTGCATTTCTTTATTATATCTCCGCTCTCATTTCGTGCCGAAAATAATCCGAATCATTGGGTGATCATCCTCCTCATTAACATAGTGGTGATCGATGTTCCAGATTCTTGGGGGATGATCTTATCAAGGATTTGGTCTGATGCCCTTGGGGGTTTCCTTAGCATGGACCTTAAATGTTATCACTCTGTAATTTCCCTTGGCTACAAGAGGGAAACCACAGAGGTAACCACAGACCACTTTGGGCCTGGAATCTAGCCTTTCCAAACCAGAGAAGGATCTCTCAATGTAAATTAGCTTAATGACCAGATATGAAATATAAATAAGGTTTTAATATGCGGTGGCAGAGCAGAGAAAGAAATCCATTAGGCATGGATTCAACTTTGAAGAAAATGGAACTATCAGTGACTGGTGGTAGAACTATCAAGGAAGAAAAGGCTAGATAGGTGACAATATTTCAATTTAAATATTGTTGTTGCATGATGGAAGAAAGAGAAAAAAAATTAGCCACATTCAGAGCACCAGCTAAGATAAATCTGATTGAGTTAAGAAGAGATAACAATACTTAAATTGCTTGAATCTAAAGCATCAATATCAGATGAATTTTGGACCATTAGCTTTCCAATTTAAGCATATAAAGGTTGCATATGAAATGAGAAAAGAACACGGGAAATAGATAAATGAGAGGGAAACAAACACTTCATATCACCACCACAAGGATCTCTGGTATGAATAGCACTATACTTTTGCACTAATATTTCATTAAACTTCAGAAAAATTACAAAATGTTCAGAAGAAATCTCCTCTATGTTTCTGCCAACCCTTTAGTCAATAAATATCACAAATATATATAGAAAATACTCTTCCCCAAGTTGAGGAGGTCGAGTTCAACTCCTTCCCAAAGTTGGATCTGGTTATAAAATTATAGCAACACGTTTAGAACTGTCTGCTAGGAAATAGGAATCAATTTTCTAGAAAATAAGGGTCAAAGATAACATCATATCTCTCGAATCATGATATATGTTACAAAACTGAGAGAGGTTTTTTTTAATGGGATTGTTATTGAAAAAATCCTCTTTCATGTTTCCAAAATTCCTCTCCAGTGTCTCGGGATCTGCACCCAAAGATAATGACTAAAATAGGAAATTATTAAATGTTTAAATCTAAAAAATAGGTTGTAAAGATCCATTTGAATCTTCCAAAACATGACATTGTGAAGAAACTAAGAGAGGTTTTTGTGAATGGGCTTGTTCTTGACAAAATTCTCTTTTCATTTTCCAAAAATCCTCTCCAGTGCCTCGATATATGTGCCCAAAGATAATGACTAAAACAAGAAATCATTAAATGTTTAAATATGAAAAAATAGGTTGTAAATATCCATTCGAATCTTCCAAACCATGACACATGTGAAGAAACTGAGAGATTTTTTTATGAATGGGATCATTCTTGAAAAAATCCTCTTTTAATTTTCAAAGATTATTTTTTATTTGGTCATAAACTGAGTTTGAAGTTGACTACAAAAACAATCATTTCCAGAACTTATGTAGCAAACTTACACAACGAACTTGCGTAGTGAACTTTCAAAGCGAGGTTCCTTTTGACATTTTCTTCTATTGTTTGGCTTTGATTGATGGTTGAAGGTCACTGATTGATATTTTGACACTTTAGATGATGATAAATATCCCTAGGACCACTTCATTACCCCTTCAAACACCAACTTGGCCAAAATTGCAAATTTTTTACAAAAATTTACATGTGTTAACATTGACTCCAATGGGGATGGTGATCTCCCTATGAGGTGACAAAGAAATCGTAGACCTTTTCTTGATCCATTCAACCATTACAAACTTTTTCATTCTTCACCTACAACATGTCCCTGTTCCAGACCTGAACCAAACCCGCTTTCCAACTGCTAACAAAAAACCGAAGCTCACAACATTCACACTGTAAACTCAAACTGAAACTGAAAAATCATTGATGCAAACTGATTAATGTTGAAAACTGAAAAATGCTTGACCAACAAGCTTATTTTCACACTCTCACTCTAACTTATGAAAACAATTGTGGGATCAGGTAATTGAAAAATGCCAATATAACCAATCAAGTAGTTGCACAAATGATGTGACTACTTGACTGTGTTTGAACATAGTCAAATCTGAGACCTGTAACAACAAAGGAAACTCATGATACTTTTGGTTCTCCCAATGAAATCATGGCTTAAGATTCAAACTAAAAAATACTTCCATATATGCTGCTATGGGATCATAAACAACATGATCTGTTTGATGATCCTCAATGTATTCTTCAATTGCATTTTCAAAACTGAATTGTTGATGTATATTCTCTATTTGAACATTTTGCTTCCACTGTGAATTTTCAAGCTCATGATCGAAATCAGAAAATCCCTCTTTCTTAACAACTAAGGGCAGCTAGAAAAAATCTTCAAAATAAAAACTTTGATAGTGAAAATCTTGGGACAGTGTTTGAACTTCTAAAGCTTCAAGACCTTTCTCAAGTTTTTTAGCAAACTCTTCTAAAAAGTTGATCTTAGTTGTGGAGCTACATTTGCATGACTTTAAATAGGAATATAAAAGTGAAGAAAAACATTCTTTCACTTCATCATCGGTGTACATAGCTTTCCATTCCTTGAAATCTGGAATAGAAACATAATATGTTGCAAATTCGGTCTTTTCCATCCATGTTTCCAAGAAAATAACCCAAAAAACTGAAAAAAGATCTTATGGATTTGGCAGGTAAACCATCATACCAACTTCTACATTTTCCTTGGAATGAATAATGAAACATTCTAGTGAAAACGTCTTCACGTTTGACTCTAAGAAGCTCAGCTAAATCACGAAAATATGATATATGCTTCAAAGTCAAACTCAAATCCTCACCATTAAATTTTGGACCATTCCTTAAACAATATCCACCCTTGGGTAAAGGATTTGGAAAACCATAATTCTGTGAAAATTCCAAACATGCATACCTTGAAACAATTGTAGCAACATTTGAGTTCTTCATCAAATCTAGTGGAGTCACTAGTACCTTCTTCAAGCTTTAAAACCTTCAGACAATGGAGTCGCCATTCATACTCTGACATCTGGATACAACCGATAATGGAGTCGCCATGTGAATGGTACAAACTTCATGTGTTTGGCTTGTATTCACCATCAAAAGTCAAAATTGAACTTTGTCATTTCTCCCAGGGAATATTTCACCTTTTCTCCCCGACAACGATGCTAAAAGTGTTATCACTCTGTAATTTCCCTTGGTTGCAGGAGGAAAACCACAGAGGTAACCACATACCACTTTAGGCTTGGAATATGGCCTTTCCAAACCAGAGAGGGATCTCTCAATGTAAATTAGGCTCAGTGGTCAAATCTGAAATAGAAATAAGGTTTTAAGATGTGATGGTAGAGTAGAGAGAGAAATCCATTGGGCATGGAGTCAACTTTGAAGAAAATGGAACTATCAGTGATTGGTGGTATAAATATCAAGGAAGCAGAGGCTAGATAGGTGATAATATTTCAATTTAAATATTGTTGTTGTATGATGGAAGAAAGAGAAAACAATTAACCACATTCAGATCACCAGCTGAGATGAATTCTGATTGAGTTAAGAAGAGGTAACAATACTTAAATTGCTTGAATCTAAAGCATCAATATCAGATGAATTTCATACCATTAGTTTTCCAATTTAAGCATATAAAGTTTGCAGAAATGAGAAAAGAACATAGGAAATACATACATGAGAGGGAAACACACACTTCATATCATCACTGCAAGAATCTCTGGTATGAATAGCAATGTACTTCTGCACTAATATTTCATTAAACTTCAGAAAAATTACAAAATGTTCAGAAGAAATATCATATATGTTTCTTCCAACCCTTTAGTCAATCAAAATTATGAATATATATAGAAAATAATCTTCCCCGAGTTGAGGAGGTCGAGCTCAACTCCTTCCCAAAGTTGGATCTGGTTACAAAATTATAGCAACACCTTTAGAACTATCTACTAGGAAATAGGAATCAATTTTCTGGAAAATAGGGGTCTAATATAACATCATATCTCTCGAATCATGATATGTGTTACAAAATAGAGAGAGGCTTTTGTGAATGGGCTTGTTCTTGACAAAATCCTCTTTCATTTTTCTAAAATTACTCTCCAATGTCTCAGGATACGCGCCCAAAGATAATGACTAAAATAGGAAATCATTAAATGTTTAAATCTAAAAAATAGGCTGTAAAGATCCATTCGAATCTTCCAATCCATGAAACTGTGAAGAAACTGAGAGAGTTTTTTTTTAATGGGCTCGTTTTTTACAAAAGTGTCTTTCCGTTTTTCAAAATTCCTCTCTAGCACCTCAGGATCTGCGCCCAAAGATAATTACTAAAACAAGAAATCATTAAATGTTTAAATTTGAAAAATAGTCTGTAAAGATTCATTTGAATCTTCCAAACCATGACACATGTGAAGAAACTGAGATATTGTTTGTGAATGGGATCATGCTTGACAAAAGCCTCTTTCAATTTTCAAAGATTCTTTTATATTTGGTCAGAAACCAAGTTTGAGTTTTACTACAAAAACATTCATTTCCGGAACTTGCATAGCAAACTTACACAACGAACTTGTGTAGCGAACTTGCGGAACGAGGTTCCTTTTGACATTTTCTTCTATTGTTTGTCTTTGATTGATGGTTTAATGTCACCGATTGATATTTTGACACTTGAGATGATGATAAACATCTCTAGGACCACTTCATTACCCTTTCAAACACCAACTTGGCCAAAAATGAATTTTTTTTACAAAACATTACATGTGATAACATTGGCTCCAATGGGGATCGCGACCTCCCTGTGAGGCGACAAAGAACTCGTAGACCTATTCCTGATCCATTCAACCATTCCAAACTCTGTCATACTTCACCTACAACTTATACATGTTCCATACCTTAACCAAACCCACTTTCCAACTACTAATAGAAAACTGAAGCTCACAACATTCACAATGTAAACTCAAACTGAAACTGAAAAGTCACTGATGCAAACTAATTATTGCTGAAAAATGAAAAATGATTGACCAACAAGCTTATTTCCACACTCTTACTCTAAATTTTGAAAACAATTGTGGGATCGGGTAATTGAAAAATGACAATATAATCAATCAAGTAGTTGCACAAATGATGTGACTACTTGACTATGTTTGAACATAGTCAAATCCGAGACATGTAACAACAAAGGAAACTCATGATACTTTTGGTTCCCCCAATGAAAACATAGTTGAAGATTCAAACTTAAAAATCCTTCCATATATGCAGCTATAGGATCATAAAAGGCATGATATGTTTGATGATCCTCAATGGATTCTTCAATTGGATTTTCAAAACTGAATTGTTGATGTATATTCTCTATTTGAACATTTTGCTTCCACTATGAAATTTCAAGCTCATCATCAAAATCAGAAAATTCCTCTTTCTTAACAACTAAGGGTAGCTGGAAAAAATATTCAAAATAAAATATTTGATAGTGAAAATCTTGGGATCGGATTTGAACTTCTAAAGCTTCAAGATCTTTCTCAAGTTTTTCAGCAAACTCTTCTAAAATATTGATCTTAGTTGTAGAGCTACATTTACATGACTTTAAATAGGAAGATAAAAGTGAAGTAAAATTTTCTTTCACTTCATCATCAGTGTACATAGCTTTCCATTCCGTGAAATCTGGAATAGAAACATAATCTGTTGTAAATTCGGTCTTTTCCATCCATGTTTCCAAGAAAATCACCCAAAAAACTGAAAAATATCTTATGGATTTGACGAGTAAACCATCATCCCAACTTCTACATTTTCCTTGGAATGAATCATGAAACATTCTAAGGAAAACATCTTCATGTTTGACTCTAAGAAGCTCAGTTAAATCACGAAAATATGATATATGCTTCAAGGTCAAACTCAAATCCTCACCATTAAATTTTGGACCATTCATTAAAGAATATCCATCCTTGGGTAAAGGATTTGGAAAACCATAAATCTATGAAAAGTCCAAACATGCATACCTTGAAACAATTGTAGAAACATCCCAGTTCTTCATCAAATCCAGTGGAGTCACTAGTACCTTTTTCAAGCTTTAAAACCTTCAAACAATGGAGTTGCCATTGATACTCTGACATATGGATACAAATGATAATGGAGTTGACAAGTGAATGGTACAACCCTCATGTGTTTGGCTTCTGTTCACCATCAAAAGTCAAAATTAAACTTTGTCATTCCTCCCAGGGAAGATTTCACCTTTGCTCCCCGACAACGACGCCAAAAATGTTATCACTCTGTAATTTCCCTTGGTTGCGGGAGGGAAACCACAGAGGTAACCACATACCACTTTGGGCTTGGAATATGGACTTTCCAAAATAGAGAAGGCTCAATCAATGTAAATTAGGTGCAGTGGTCAGGTCTGAAGTAGAAATAAGGTTTTAATATGTGGTGGCAGAGCAAAGAGAGAAATCCATTGGGCATGGAGTCAACTTTGAAGCAAATGGAACTATCAGTGATTGGTGGTATAAATATCAAGGCAGCAGAGGCTAGATAGGTGATAATATTTCAGTTTAAATATTGTTGTTGTATGATGGAAGAAATAGAAAACAATTAACCGCATTTAGAGCACCAGTTGAGATGAATTCTGATTGAGTTAAGAAGATATAACAATACTTAAATTGCTTGAATCTAAAGCATCAATAATAAATGAATTTCAGACCATTAGCTTTCTAATTTAAGCATATAAAGGTTGCAGATGAAATGAGAAAAGAACAGAGGAAATACATACATGAGAGGGAAACACACACTTTAGATAACCACCACTAGAATCTATGGTATGATTAACACTGTACTTCTACACTAATATTTCATTAAACTTCAGAAAAATTACAAAATGTTTAGAAGAAATCTCCTCTATGTTTCTTCCAACCCTTTAGTCAATAAAAATTAAAAACATATATAGAAAATAATCTTACCCAAGCTGAGGAGATAGAGCTCAACTCCTTCCCAAAGTTGGATCTGGTTACAAACTTATAGCAACATGTTTAGAATTGTCTGCTAGGAAATAGGAATCAATTTTCTGGGAAATAGGGGTCAAAGATAACATCATATCTCTTGAATCATGATATATGTTACAACATTAAGAGAGGATTTTGTGAATGGGCTCATTATTGACAAAATCCTCTTTCATTTTTCCAAAATTCCTCTCGAGTGTCTCAGGATCCGCACCCAAAGATAATGACTAAAATGGGAAATCATTAAATGTTTAAATCTGAAAAATAGGTTGTAAAGATCCATTTGAATATTCTTAACCATGACACCTATGAAGAATATGAGAGAGGTTGTTGTGAATGGGCTCGTTCTTGAAAAAATCATCTTTCATTTTTCCAAAATTCTTCTCTAGAGTCTCGAGATCTGTGCCCGAAGATAATGGCTCAAACAGGAAATCATTAAATGTTTAAATATGAAAAATAGGTTGTAAAGATCCATTCGAATCTTCAAAACCATGACACATGTGAAGAAAATGAGAGAGGTTTTTGTGAATGGGTTTTTTATTGACAAAATCCTCTTTCAGTTTTCAAATATTCTTTTTCATTTGGTCAGAAACTGATTTGTAATTTGAATACAAAAGCAGTTATTTCCAGAACTTGTGTAGCGAACTTACACAACGAACTTGCGGAGCAGGGTTCCTTTTGACATTTTCTTATATTGTTTGGATTTTATTGATGGTTGAAGGTTAGTGATTGATAGTTTGACACTTGAGATGATGATAAACAGCCCTAGGACCACTTCATTACCCTTTCAAACACCAACTTGGCCAAAATTGCAAATTTTTTACAAAAATTTACATGTGCTAACATTACCCATGCACACATCCCCATGGGAGATGGAACTTTTGAGGTATTATACAATCGAGAGAGAGTTGAAAAGCATGTGATTGATCAAAATGGTCCTAACTACACAAGTGAATACGAGTTTGACGAAGTCCCAGACACCATTGAGTACAATCAACAAGACTTTCCCTTTATGCAAGAAGACTCCATAGACATGTTCCTCCCAAGGAAAAATGAATACAAAGAAAAAATTGCAAAGTTCTAGGGGAAAGAGCCAGGTTCTATCCAAATTATGAAGAGAGAAGATAAATAATGTGAAGAAGCCATCAAAAGGGAAGTCAATGCAAAACCTCCTTCCTATCCATACATTGAGAATATACCTTACATCAATTTCAACGAATGAATTCTTGTGCTCATGTGAGACAAGAAGGAGGGAGAGCCCAAGTATGACCAAAAGGATGACAGCTTGTGGCTTGACCCTTATATCATCAAGAATAAGTACGAAAAAGAAAAAGTATTATTTGACAGCTTTGGATGGGAGAAAGATTCAATTACCGGTGGATGGATCTCTTCTTCGACCTTATGTTCAGGTCACATGACTTCTTCAAGGCCCCAACCCTAGGCAAGTAGGTATGTCATCTTTCATTCCTTCCATTTACATATTGATTGCTCATATTAGTTTAGATGCATTTAATATTTGATTTTTCTCTACTTGCATATTAATTTCATGCTTAGTTTAGAAATTTTTGAAAAAATGCTAAAATTTTATTTCCTAGATTAGTTTTCTTTTTTGGTTTTTATTTGTATGGATGAAGGGTGATAGAACCACCCTCGATTTTACAGATTTTTGTTTTAGTGTAGGAATAGGTCTAATATAAGATGTTGTAGTTCTTATGCACTCTACGACGAGCACATGTCCCCAAGTAGAAGCCAGATGTTATCCCCATTTTGTGGGATAACTAAGTAGATGATGTCTCGAGGCCCTCAGGTTGCATATATGGAGTGTCGATATACCACATGACTAGAAGTGTCCACTTGGACAAACATAAGCCCGCTCTATTACCACACTCTGATCCATTGTCAGTGCTTCCACCACACCAGCTAGCTTCTGGAAGGTAGATGGGTTGTGCTCCATGCGGTACAAGCCAATTATTGTGGCAGGTAATCACCCTAATATTTGAGGCATTTAAACATGTTGTATTTAAGCTACTTTTGATTATAGAACCTTTTCTTGGACATTATTCTTTCGACCATGTTTCACCATGGTGAGTGTCATATATTTCCTAGTAAGTGTCCAACCTTGGGGGATGGTTTGCAATTGGGGGTCCCTTGAGGGGTTATCATACCATTCTTGACCGTTCTTACCACTTTCCACTCATTACACTCCCATCATATCGCCATCTTCTAGGCCCTTTGACTTTAGTGACCCAATAAGGGCATGTACCTCATTTCATGGGAAGAAGGGGTTGAAGGCCCAGGAGGATGGTTGCTGGAAAAATATAAGAGCCTAAAATATAAACCTTCTAGAAGCTTTCCCAATCAAGTATTGAGAACGATGAATTGCCTCTCTTGAAAGAATTGAAGACCTGCACAATATTGAACACATAATAAATATCCCACTTGAATATAATACCAACACAAGTGTGTTACAACACTTTACAGGTTACCCCTATGGAACTTTCTAGACCTATTTGTTCAAGTGACACTATGTTACTTCCCCCCAAGCTAATCGATTCACTATTGGGAATGCACACGTGTTTGGATCATTAATTAATTAATTAATGGAAATGAATGGGCTTGGAAAAAGGTTGCATTGAGGAAGAAGGTGCAACACACACCCTACAAAGGCACCCATAAATCAGATAATGTGGGCCCTCATATGTCATGAAAATCATTGACCTATGAAGTCTAAACCCCTATCCACCTCATCATCCACTACATGACCTTGAAGGGGCATCCCCTACTTGAGGGTTTTGGTCTACCCAATAGGACTTTTATGACACCCCTCCCATACCTAAACTTGGTCAATTGTATAGGGTCTTGGAGTGTTTGTTTAATTTGATGAGGTAGTTTTGATGCACATGTTTAGGCTTCTTGTTTATTAGATGTGGTTTTCACTTGCCATGATATTTGAATTGAGATCCTTGGATGGCGTGCCTATTTGTTTTGCAGGGACTTTGTTTGGTGGACAGTTTTGGAGGAACAAGCCTAGCTTGGGATTCCATGGGGATTGAATCCCATAGGTTGGATGTCAAAGGCACACATGCCAGATCACTATGACTTGCCTTTGGAGGCCTAGAAGACACCTTGGAAGACATGACCTTGCCCTCACATGCCAAAAGACTTTCCTAGGAGGGGAAATATGTCACTTCTTGAGGCTTGACGTCACCTGGGTCTAGGGTTTGTAGTGATGGAGGTATTGCTCATTGACACATGACACGTTTTGAAGGGAGGAGGTTCTGAATCATGAAGAAGGGGAGTGGATGAATGACAAGTGGCCTTTGGAGGCCTAGCCATGCTTCCCCAACTCTAACGACTTGCTCCAAGTG
>WSFP011497790.1:0-14155 GCA_009831015.1 Picea engelmannii
TAACATAGTTTTTCCACATACTTTAGGGTAAAACACAAGATTAGGGGTCAACAACCCTAATCTTGCCCCTTTTACAAAATAATATTAAATAATTCCATTAAAATTTCACTTTTTGCACAAATAAAACCCTAATTTAGGAGGACGTCACCCCTTTAGGGGACGTTTTTCCACTTTGAGGAAGTCGTTGGTGTTGGAGAAGCATGGGTATACCTCCAAAGGACACATGTCAAACATATAAGCACTCTCATCATGGTGAAGACCCTCTCCTCTTTCAAACGTCCATGTGTCAAAAGAGTGGCACCTCACCACCATGCCCTAGCCCCAAAATCATGTCGTCAAGCTCAAAATAGAGGACGTTTTTCCCCTCCTAGGAAAATCGTTTGGCAAGTGGGGGCTGGGCTATGTCGTCCGAGTCATCATCAAGGCCTTCCAAGTCTGATCTCTCTCATCCAGCATGCGGGCCCCTAACATCCAACCTGTGGGATTGTAGCCCCATGGAATCCCAAGCTAGGCTTGTTCTCCCAAAACTGTCCACCAACTAGGTCCTGCAAATACAAATGAGCACGCCCTCCAAGGATCTCAAGTCATAACATCATGATAAGTGAATCCAATCAATAAATAATCCATCCAAGCATGTGCATCAAAGATCGCTATACCAAACAATTAAAAACTCAAAGACACTATGCGACTTGTCAAGCTTGAATATGGGAGGGTTGACGAGGTGTCTTATTGGATAGATATTGCCCTAGGTCAAGGAGAGTTTCCAAGAGATACCTCTCTAATCCATGTAAAGTGGATGAAGTGGTTGGGGTCAAGACTCAATGGGCATAGGGCTCATGACATATAAGGGATTGTAGTGTCTCATTCATGGGTTCCTTTGTAGAGGGCATGTGATACCTTCGTCCGCAATACACTTTTTCCAAGCCCATCAATTTCCTTTTATCTTTCTTTCAATATAGAATAAGGAGAGGTTGAAGGTCACTGTCCTGGCGTGGTGACCAGATGATGGCAATGTCACCCACAAACATCTAATGGAAATGAGAATGTTGGCTCATGATGAGATCCCCTTTATCTTAACCATGCAACTGAGAGCCATTACCATGGTTTGGTGACCAAATGATGGTAATGTCATACCACTAGATATCCATGTATGTGATAGTTCGGCTCGTGATGAGACCTCCTATCCTTCAACTAACCTTTTAAGCATTCTTTATTATATTGTGGGTCCCCTTTATTCAAAGATAAGAGTTTCATTGTTTTCTTGGGTGATCCCTCGACGAAGCATATGTAAGGTTTACACAAGGATTTTATCTTTTACCCAACATCAACCCCTCTGGGCCTTTAGCCCCTTCTTCCCATATAATGAGGGACAACCCCTTCTTGGGTCAATACACCCTAAAATCCCAAGAGATAAGGAAATGGAAGGGAATAATGATGGAAAGTGGTAAGTATGGTCGAGAACAGTATGATGGCTCATTAAGGGAGTTCCCAGTAGCAAACCCATCCCAAAGGAAAACCACTTACTAGGGCACAATGTCAACCACCAAGGTGAAGCAAGGAAACAGGCATAATGTCCAAGCACATATAATGAAATCTAGAGCAATCTAAGATACAACATAATCAAATGGCTTAAATATGGAAATGATGCTCACCATAATACTGACTTGTACCTCATGAAGCAAGGCCCACTGCCTTCCAGAAGCCAACTGGTGTGGTGGATGCCATCTGTAAAACTGTTACCATCTGTGGTAGTGAGTGGGTTTTCCATCTGTGCAAAAGGGTACTGCTAGTCATATAGTCTCTCGGCACTCCATATCTACAACCTAAGGGCCTTGAGACATAATCTTCTTAGTTATCCACAAAATGGGGATAATATGGTGCACACACCCAAGAGGATGATTTGGTTCAATAGATGGGGCACACAAGCATGAGAGGCGCACCAAGGTTGGGCACACTAGTCCCAAGGGGCGCAATGGTTGACAACTGCATGTGTTTTTTTTAGCATCTGGGTTCGTGAAGGGGCATGATGATTCGTTTGGGTGACCAGGTCCATGAAGGGGTGTGACAATTTGTTTGGAGATGGGTTCACAAAGGGGAGCAACACCCCAAAAGAATGCGACGGTCCACAATGGGGACCTATGGAAAGGCTATAAGGGAACAAGGGTGCACAACCAAGGAAGGCAAGTTTTTGAAAGACAAGGAGAGCAAGAGAGCTCTGTGATTTTTAAGAAGATGAAGAGGAGGATCTCCCTCAAGGAGCCAAGTCGCTCCACATGGGAGGACTTGTGATACCTTGAGAAGGATTTGGTGGACAAAGTTGGGCGAACTTTTCTTTGGTAGATTTTGGCTAAGTTTGGAAACGTAGGTCTGTTAGAGTCATGTCTAAGGCAAAACCGAAATCTGTGAAGTCTACGGAAACAAAGAGATAGAGTCTGAGGAAATGAGGAGACACCAAGTCTATGGTTGTGTTAGGGTCCTATAATATAGTCATATGTTCGCCAATTATCTATTTTGGATTTTTTATGATTAGGTTGAGAATGCTTTCATGATAAGGTGCTCAGGAGTAATAGTCCAATGGTATATCCATGCTTCAAATCGAATATACAGGTATACCTAGTGTTGTCACATGGTAAATTGTAATTATGATGCATCCCCATGAGTTTTTGAAGGTTTAAAGTGGCTAAATCAGTTGTTTTCATGAGTTTGGTTATATTCCAATTGTGGAAGAAAGTTTGGTTTTTGGTAGCTAAAAAATCAAAATCTTATATCCATTAGCTACCGAAAGTTAAAACTTTCGGTAGCTAAACGACTTATTCACACCTATCATTAGCTGCCAAAAGTCCTGAATATCTCAAGCATTTAAAAGGGTTTCATCACCCTCTTATCGATGGTGGTACGTCAATCATCATTTGTGGTTATGCTTCCTAAACCTCTTTTAGCCATCATTCATCCGATTCTCAGAAGGGATGATCGTTTGTTGATCCTTTTGTCCAATCAAATAATCATAACCTATATCGTGCCCATACCATTTAATCGATACTGAAAGAACGATCATGAGCTTTACCATAAACTGAATCTATCGATTGTCGGTCTGTGATTGTGGTAAATCCTCCCTTAGTCACCCAAAACCTTTCATCCTTCAACTCTATTCCTAATTTCACTGTTTTATTCCTCCTCCATTTGAATTCACCTTCTCGCCTTACATACCCTAAATCCTTTGTTATCAACCCAATTCAAAGCATTTCTAACAATTTTTGGTGATGAAGAGCTCAACAGGAGGTGCCCTTTTGAGGAAGGAACTGCACAATACTTCATACCTTGAGGCTGTCCCTAAGGCTTGTGAATTATTCAAAGAGGTTGAATGCTACGACTTATGCCAAAATATCCAGGGGTACCATCAGGGTATTACAGAAGCATTTGCCAAGAGCTTTGATGGATTTAAGGTTCATCTTGGACCTGTGGTAATGCAGATAGATGAGGCTAGTGTTGCAACGACTACAAAGATTCTTGGTGAAGGAGAAAGGTGGTTCAAGACCACCTCAATCAAGGAAATCGATTTTAGAACATTCCTCAAATAAGAACATCAAAATATGAAGTGGCAAAAGGATATCCCCATGAGCTATTTGGAGCAGAAATGGAAAACATTGCTAAAGATGATTTAGGTTTACATCACTTGTGAGGGGAGGTATGGAACGACCATGCTCTACCAATTCAGACTGCTCCTCCATTTCACAGGTAAGAAACCTTTGAATATGCCCTTTTACCTCCTTAAGAGTCTTACCAAAATGACTTCTAAAGTTCAGGCCAAGCCTTAGAAAGCTAGCAACAGTCTATTTCATCATGGGCTAATCAAATTGATAGTTTTAGAAGAGCTCAATAGAAGGAATAAGTCTTGGGACTTTCTTCTATTTTGGGAAGAATTTGGGCAAGAAGCTCAAACAAAGAAAGGAGGAACTCCCTCACAAGAATTAACCTCCCCAAAAACCAGTAAAAGGAAAAGAAGAGCACTATCACCTGTAGAAACTGCCATGAAGGTTCCTCTATCAAAATCACAGAAAACAAAGAGGAAATTGGAGTTTGGAAAAAGTGAAAAGGATCAAGGGAAATCTACAGTGCAAAATGTCCTAAACCTACCATATTCTGATTCTAATTCAGAACCCTTATCTATAGAAATGGAAACATATCCATCAACTGTAGAAATGGAAAACCTTGAAGAATCTGGAACACCATCAAAGAAGAAGGTTAGCAAGAAACCTAGGATCCACAATTTGAAAGAAGAAATCACTGAGTTAAAAGTGCTAGAAAGACATATGAAAGGAGAGAATGAGACTCTTAATACTTCATCCCTAAAAATTGGATCTGCATTAGATCAGTTAGCCATCAACTATGAGACTGTAAAGCACAAGAACAAGAATCTTGTCAAACAAAATGGCAGATTGAAGAACATGAAAAAGGTGTTGAGGTTTAAGATTGTTCACAAAAAGATGAAACCCAAAGCTCACCTCAGGCTGGATACTCTAGCTGAAGCCGCCCTTGATTTCAAATGAAGGGGTTATAATAGATGAAGCATGATACATAGGAAACTCAACCATTTTTTACTAAGTTCGGGAGCAGTTATAGGTTTCTCCAGCTAAGAGCATCCTCAAAATCCTTAATTAGCTACCGAAAGTCGTTCCCAGGAAATCGACAACTAAATACACTTTGTTCTGGCCTCGTTAGCTGCCAAAAGTTTTGTTATTAGTAGAAAACACATAGATCTCCTCAGATCAAGGAAAATGGATTCTCCAAGGATCTTGAAGGCTTCCATAACGTTTTTTCAGTTATGACGCATCCTCAATATGCTGTTGTCAAGATCAGATAAAATCATATGTAGTTATTAAAGAAAATCAAAGTCTGACCTATATTTTAGGATTTTGTTGTAGCCAATAGACAATTATTGCTATTTTTACCCTTTCAGTGGTAAAAATCAAATATATTGTAATGAAATCATAATACATCTTATGATTTTGAAAAGAGATCAAATCTCTATTTTGGATAGAACATTAATTAGGCATTTTCCATAAATATCTAAAAATAGTTAGAGAAGGGATTCGATCTCCTAGTCTGTAGGATCTAAATGTAATGGGAAGATATAAAAGATACAATGTAATATGACAAAGGGGTTGGGACTTGAAGAGATGGATGGTATTGAAAGACCATCATCTATTGTAAATATGTTCAGGAAGTTGTAAGTAACCGTTTTGGATGAATACAAAGACACTATGTTTCCAGATTCTTGTGTCATTGTTATGTGGTGAAGTGTTCCTTTATGTAATATGTTTTCTCTCTAGTTTTCACATTATGTTATTGTTATTTATTGTTATAAGAATATTATGTTTCAGTATTTGTTTCAAACACCCTGTTTCTGGCTTAAAACAATATTTATGTTTTCCTCTTAAATTCGAATGTAGAATTCAGATAATCTTTTCTCTGCATTTGAAGTGACCTCTAATATTTTCCTCTTTTCCATGTCACAAACTATAAGGATCCACTGACATGATTACCTTGCCTTGTTACATATGGTCTCATTTATTCATTCATTTAGTCATCTTTAACCATTGACTCCATTTTGCCCAATGGCCCTCTTTTGCTGTCTCAACCAAAAAACTCAAAAACAAACCTCCTATCCTCATAAATAGTCTAATATCTCATCCAAACAAAGTTAAATCATAGAGAGAGATCCCTCTCTGAGTCTTGGAGGGATAGATCCTCGACTCTAAGTGGTTTTTTGGTTACCTCTGTCAATTCCTCCTTCAACCTGAGAAATTACAGAGTGCTAACATAGTGGCGACCATACTGGGGAACGTTCCTCAAAAAGCATAGCAAGTTCCAGATCTGATTACTGATGGTGGACAGTGATCAGACAAAAGAAGGCTGAAATCATTCACCTGGTGATTCCAATCAGCTCCAGATCAATTCCAATTCGAAGACTCCACTGTAGGAAGAACTTGAAATATGACCAAGCAACCTAGAAAGATTAGGTATTCAAGCCCAAATTGTATTCAAGACATTTTTGGTTTTATCTGTAATTATGTTCTATCTTATTGTAATCCTGGTCAAGAGTACATTGCTAAAGTTTACATTGATCATTTGAAAATTTATGAACCTCAAGAGACTAAGCCCCAAATTGTGGATCATGTACATACTCATACACCTATGCACATCCCAGGTACACCTGTAGAAATCCCAGTGAGACATGAGCCTCGTGCATTATCTCCTGCTCTTGCCAAATCTCCAGATGGTTATAAGCCCCCCGATTTACCTCCTATACCTGTAAAAATCCCAGACAGATAAAAGCCTCTAGTTTTTCCTCCTATTCTCCATGACCTCCTTGCCAATTACAACACTAATCTGCCCAGGTTTGATGGAGAAAATGTGAAAATTTATGCTGAAAAGAACATCCAAAGTCTTGAGGATTTTCTTGATTTGTTTGAGGTGGAAGAAGATGATCTCTACATCAGGATATTTTCCCTATCATTGCAAGGTAAAGTTAAAAATTGGTTTAAGAACCTTCCAACTGCGAGCATTAGTAATTTTCATCAATTCATGCAAGTTTTTCTAGATTTATGGGTGATCATGGGAAATGTCTTTCTCATCCTAGAAGAGTATGACCATTTGAAAAGACAATCAAGGGAGACAGTACAACACTTTTCATCCAGGTTCAATAAAGTATATCATTCAATGCCTTCTAATATAAGGCCACCCCCAGGATTATCCCTCTTGCATTACCCAGATGCCTTTGATCCAGAGATGGCTTTCCAATTAAGAGAAAGGAACAATGAAACCTTAGAAGAAATGCAAAATGTTGTAGTTGATGTGGAAGCTAACCTGTTGAACAAAGAGGCAAAGTTGAAAGCAATGGAGAAATATAGAATAGAAAAAGAAAATCTGATATCTTCAGAAATGAAACTAGATATTTTAACCAACACAGTCAATGAAGTGATGCATAAGATTAGCAAGAAAGAGGAGATTTATGTTCAAAGACCTCATGTTCCATTAATTCCAGAGACGACAAGGATCCATGTATCCAAGAATTTTGCAGCTCAGCCTCGGTATCCTAAACCACCAAATGATTAATTCATATATTCAATCCATAACATAGCCAAAGATGAAGCTCAAAATCAGACAGTGGTGGAAACATATCCCGAGATGATGTGAATGTTTGATGACCTTGCATATATAGATGATTTTCTCGGATACAATCATCAGGATGATGATCATATGGTTGAGATTAAGGATAATTGTTCAAAGCAATAAAAACTATCTCCATGGGGAGAAGAAGCCTTGTTATCACCATACAAAAATGACCATCAAACTATGCATACCAAGCAAGATTGCAAGGAGGAAATTGTAGAAAGTTTTCAAGTAAAAGAAAAATGCTTGCCCCTGTGTTTTGCCTCACTCCTTAGAGAACATTGCAAGCATATTGTAAATAGAAAGGATGAGGAATGTTCTAATGATTCAATTGAGGAAAAAAAGGATGATACCTAACCTTTTTCAGATCCATAAGTTCTGTCCATAAGTCATCTTGAATGCCAAATCTTAGATGAAATCACAGAGTCTGAAATAGATGATAAACTGATCTGGTTTGATTCCCTTCCCTTATTCTTTAATTGATTTTAGATTGTGAAAGGGAATCTTGGTCACATTCTAGTTGAGGATCAAAGTAAAAATCATGAGGTGCTAGTAGAACCAATGCAACAACTACCTCATTTGCTACAAGATCCAATATCATACGTATTGATTAACATATGCATACATAGTCTTGTTTCATTTGCTGATCACGGGCGGAAAAACATTTATGACTTCGATATGATTAGACAATCAACCTTATCATGGTGTTCAACACAAGTATCGTTTCAAAGCCCATCATAAAAGTTGCAACCATGTTAGGAAATGCATGAGGATGTAAATAGCATAAACACAACATCAAATCATGAAGAGGAGTTGGGTTGAAATGGAATACCAAGAAATAGGCTTAGTATATTTTGATCATATAGATATCTATATGGAAAAAAAATTCATCATAGATAAACAATTATTTTCCAGCATTTATGTTGCCTCACAGGTTTACCAAACTCCCTATGATGAAGACCAGGCTCACAATCATTCTCAAATACCTTTAACAGATTCAGATCTAAGTTTGGTAAAGGACAATGAAAGAGCCAAAGTACCAAACCCAATATTTGATTAGTTATATTGGATATTCCATATTGATTAAGGTCTTGCATTCTAATGTTTAGAATATGATTATATGTGCACAAATAAGTTTACCAGATAAACATATTTTCAATTATCAGATTTACAATATGCAAATAAGCTTGTTGGGCAAGCAGTTGGTCTATCTTATTTCTGTTTCACTTCAAAAGGTCAGTCAAAGTCAAAATGTATGATCAGCTGGTTTCCAGTCACAGAGTTTCAGGAAAGATCAAGATACAGGTTGTGGGATCAACCCAATGGATAAAATAGTGATTTACGAATCTGGAGATCTGAGATTCTTGACACCTCCTCAAGAGATTCCATCCCCAATTGGAGCCTATGTTAGCATCCTATAATATAGTCATATGTTCTCTAGTTATCTATTTTGGAGTTTTTCTGATCAGGTTGAGAATGCTTTCATGATAAGGTGCTCAAGAGTAATAGTCCAATGGTATATCCATGCTTCAAATCGAATATCCAGGTATACCTAGTGTTGTCACATGGTAAGTTGTAATAATGATGCATCCCCATGAGTTTTTGAAGGTTTAAAGTGGCTAAATCAGTTGTTTTCATGAGTTTGGTTATATTCCAATTGTGGCAGAAAGTTTGGTTTTCGGTAGCTAAAAAATCAAAATCTTATAGTCGTTAGCTACCGAAAGATAAACTTTCAGTAGATAAACGACTTATTCACGCCTATTGTTATCTTCCAAAAGTCCCGAATATCTCAAGCATTTAAAAGGGTTTCATCACCCTCTTATCGACGATGGTACGTCAATCATCATTTGTGGTTATGATGCCTAAAACTCTTTCAATCATCATTCATCTGATTCTCAGAAGGGATGATCATTTGTTGATCCTTTTTTCCAATCAAATAATCATAACCTAGATCATGCCCATACCATTTAATCGATCCTAAAAGAATGGTCATAAGCTTTCCCATAAACTGAATCTATCGATTATCGATCCATGATTGTGGTAAATCCGCCCTTAGTCGCCAAAACCCTTTCATCCTTCAACTCTATTCCAAATTTCATTGTTTTATTCGTCCTCCATTTGAATTCACCTTCTCACCTTACATACCCTAAATCCTCTGTCATCAACCAAGTTTAAAGAATTTCTAACAAGTTTTGGTGATGAAGAGCTCAACAGGAGGTGTCCTTCTAAGGAAGGAACTGCACAATACTTCATACCTTGAGGCTCACCCCGAGGCATGTGAATTATTCAAAGAGGTTGGATGCTACAACTTCTGCCAAAATCCCCAGGGGTACCATCAGGGTATTACAGAATCATTTTCCAAGAGCTTTGATGGCTTTAAGGTTCATCTTGGACCTGTGGTGATGCAGATAGATGAGGCCAGTGTTGAAACAGCTACATAGATGCCTGGTGAAGGAGCAAGGTGGTTTAAGACCACCTTAATCAAGGAAATCAATTTTAGATCATTCCTCAAAGAAGAACATCAAAATATGAAGTGGAAAAAGGATATCCCCAGGAGCTATTTGGAGGAGAAATGGCAAACATTGCTAAAGATGATTCAGGTTTACATCACTTGTGAGGGGAGGTATGGAAGGACCATGCTCTACCACTTCAAAATTATCCTCCATTTCACAGGTAAGCAACCTCTGAATATGCCCCTTTACCTCCTTAAGAGTCTTACCAAAATGGATTCTAAAGTTCAGGCCAAGCCTCAGAAAGATAGAAACAGTCTATTTCATCATGGGATGATCAAATTGATAGTTTTAGAAGAGCTCAACAAAAGGAATAAGTCTTGGGACTTTCTTCTATTTTGGGGAGAATTTGGGCAAGAAGCTCAAACAAAGAAAGGAGGAACTCCCTCACAAGAATTAACCTCCCTAAAAACCAATAAAAGGAAAAGAAGAGCACTATCCCCTGTAGAAACTGCCATGAAGGTTTCTCTATCAAAATCACAGAAAACAAAGAAGAAATTAGAGTTTGGAAAAGTGCAAAGGATTAAGGGAAAGCTACAGTGAAAAATTTCCTAAAATTGTCATATTCTGATTCAGATTCAGAGCCCTTAGCTGTAGAAATGGAAACAGAGCCATCAACTATAGAAATGGAAACCCCTGAAGAATATGGAACACCATCAAAGAAGAAGGTTAGCAAGAAACCTAGGATCCATAAACTGAAAGAAGAAATTGTTGAGTTAAAAGTGCTAGAAAGACATCTGAAAGGAGAGAATGAGACTCTTAAGAAGTCATCCCTAAAAATTGGATCTGCATTAGATCAGTTAACCATCAAATATGAGACTGCAAAAAACAAGAACAATAAGCTTGTCAAATAGAATGATAGATTGAACAACATGAATAAGGTGTTGAGGTTTAAGATTGTTCACAAAAAGCTGAAACCCAAAGCTCACCTCAGGCTGGATACTCTAGTTAAAGCTGCCCTTGATTTCAAATGAAGGGGTTATAATAGATGAAGCAGGATACATAGGAAACTCAACCATTTTTGACTAAGTTTGGGAGTAGTTACAAGTTTTGCCAGCTAAGAGCATCTTCAAAATCCTTAATTAGCTGCCGAAAGTCGTTCCCAGGAAATCGACAGCTAAATACACTCTGTTTTGGCCTCATTAGCTGCCGAAAGTTTTGTTATCAACAAAAAACATAGAGATCTCCTCAAATCAAGGAAAATGGATTCTTCGAGGATCTCAAAGGCTTCCAGAACATTTTTTTAGTTATGACTTGTCCTCAATATGTTGTTGTCAAGATCAGATCGAATCATATGTGGTTATTAAAGGAAATCAAAGTTTGACCTATATTTTAGGATTTTGTTGTAGTCAACATACCGTTTTTTCTATTTTTACCCTTTCTATGGTAAAAATTGAATATATTGTAATGAAATCAGAATACATCTTATGATTTTGAAAAGAGATCAAATCTCTATTTTGAATAGAACATTAATTAGGTATTTTCCATAAATATCTAAAAACAGTTAGAGAAGGGATTCGATCTCCTAGTATGTAGGATCTAAATGTAATGGGAAGATATAAAAGATAGAATGTAATATGATAGAGGGTTTGGGACTTGAAGATATGGATGGTATTTAAATACCATCATCTATTGTAAAGATGTTCAGGAGGTTGTAAGTAACCGTTTTGGATGAATACAAAGACACTATGTTTCCAGATTCTTGTGTCATTGTTATGTGGTGAAGTGTTCCTTTATGTAATCTGTTTTCTCTCTGGTTTTCAAATTATGTTATCTCTCTTTATTTTTATAAGAAGATTATGTTTCAGGATTGGTTTCAAACGCCCTGTTTCTAGTTTAAAACAATATTTATGTTTTGCTCGGAAATTTGAATGTAGAATTCAGATAAGCTTTGCTCTGCATTTGAAGTGACCCCTGATATTTTCCTCTTTTCCATATCAAAAACTATAAGGATCAACTGACATGATTACCTTGCCTTGTTACATATGGTCTCAGTTATTCATTCATTTAATCATCTTTAACCTTTGACTCCATTTTTCCCAATGGCCCTCTTTTGTTGTCTCAACCAAAAACTCAAAAACAAACCTCCTATCCTCATAAATAGCCTAATATCTCATCCAAACAAAGTTAAATCATACATAGAGATCCCTCTCTGAGTCTTGGAGGGATAGATCCTCGACTCTAAGTGGTTTTGTGGTTACCTATACCAATTCCTCCTTCAGCCTGAGAAATTACAGAGTGCTAACAGGTTGGAGGCACGTTTGAGGTGGACCATAGGTGGTTGCAGAGACAGCTGGGATGGAGAGTCTTGGTGACGATCTATGTATGAGTTTGTTGGTGAGATGAGGTGAGTCATTTGAATCCATCCTGTTGTAGACTGAGCCAATAGTGCTTATGTTGTAATTTTTTCAAAATAAAAAAGACTTATCCGGGTATTAGGCATGGTTCGGGTCATCACACTATATTTTTATTTGTATTTCATTTGTTCCATAGTTCTTTTAGTTTCTCATGGATGTATGCTTAAATATGACTAAGTGTTAAAGCAATTAAAAAATGTATAAGTATATATGAGTTGCACTAGATTAGGAGTGTGACTCACTGGTAGCCTAGAACATAGTATGGGTATGCTATAGGAGAAGAGGCATAATCTGGATTGAGTAACCTTGGTGTTTCCAAGAAGCCAAGCACGAAACGTTGCGCTGCCGCACACCCTAAAGAGGTGCACAATCACAAGATTTGGCTATGCACATTGTGGGGACGTGACAGATGGTATCAAAGTGGATTTGTTGAAAATTTTGGAGAAGGGTTGGGGAGATATTCACTACTATATCGACGATAGATGGTATCAAAGAAAAATTTTAAGATAATTTTTTGCAAAGGTAGTTCAGTGGGAAAATTCACAAACTTGGTGAACAATTTGATGCAATGAAATTATTCATCGTAGACTTTGCATCAGACCGACGATAGAGGTTCGTTTAATGGTGCAATGGGAAGGTTGGTTTGGGGACACACCTTGTGCAAACCAAGAGTAGAGTTTGTGGTAATATGAAGCACTTGGATAGGGTAGGTGATTGTAGAACTCATTGCATACTTGATCAAAGAAAATTTTGTGCACACCTTTGAGAGACCAAGAGAAAAGTTTGTCAGGTGAACCGAGCACTTGGGAAAGGTAGATGAACGTAGGATATGTTGCATGACTTTTCATAGAGATCTAATTATAGAAGTGATCACAACAACGAAACACATAGGGTTATCACATAAGTGATTGTGAAGTGGAGAAATTCTAGGTGGAAGGAGGTGAAGCAATGGGGTGCATTGGATGACATGGGGTGACCTAGAGAAGATCCACAATAGGTAGTTGGTTGGGCACATTTCCATCATGATGTCTTCGTAACGTGCATTGTTGAGAAAAACAGTTGAGTTGAGTTGGGTTGTTGGACTAGTGGATTGACTGCAAACTTCATATGAGGGTACTCTTTGTAGATTTATAACAATCAGTTAGAAACAATGTGCCTTGAAGTGGGATCAGTCAAGGTGCGGAGATGGCAAGATTTTGGAGATGAGTTTAGCTGGTTGCATGCGAAGTTTGGGACTTAGATGAATTTCAGAAGTGAACGAATGGACTCAACCTTGTATCCCATCAAAGGTCTCGCAGGTTTGTGGATCCGTGGATGGTAATTGAGGAGAGTTCATGTAGAGAGTCGGTTGCTTGGGTAGGTGCATGTCTAGGATAACATGCTTAGTAAATGGTTGTAGTGAACGATGCCATTGGAAAGGTATGATTGGTCTTGAGTTCTTTCATTTCCTAAGTGTTGTAGTGAGTTATTTGAAGGGACGACAAATGACTTGGTGGTTCAAGTGCATTTTGTTCCCTCGGTGAAAATCGACAGACTTGAGAGTGAATCAAGTGGTGTAGATTTGAATAAGTTTTGCAGCAGTTTGGGATGCCTTGGTTGGGAGAATGTTCAGAGATCTTAGGAAAACCTACTTGGATGAATCCTATGTTGAACTTAGTCATAATTGGATGCATCTGTGGAGGTGGATTGACGAAGTTGTCTAACTCTTTGATGAGGTGCATTGGATAGGTCACTGTGGTGAAGTGGGTAGTGAATCCTGGATGTGTCGAGTCAAGAGGATGGGTGAGGCGACTTGGTGCTTGGTGCCTTAGCCAGATTTGTTGAGTCATGTGGTGACTTGAAGAGTCACGATGACAGTTCCAGAGTTTGGACACTTGCAGCAGGTGCAAGGAAATTTATTCTAGGAGACTGATGGTGTTATCCACAATTTTGGTCATTGTGATGGTGTTATGATAATGTCATGATGATGAAGTATCAAGCTCTTCCATAGGAACATTTTCCTGAGAAAGGTTACACTTATCAGTTTCCAAAAATCATATTTTAAAGATAGTTCGCAGGCTGCATATATACTCTCCTGCGGGAATGCTTGATTCCCGCAGGCTACTCTCATTTGGG